>JAUPMG010251339.1:0-21929 GCA_031762675.1 Pachysandra terminalis
ATTTAATTTCCCCCCCCCCCCCCCCCCCCCCCCAAGAATTTTCTGGTTCCGCCCCTACCAATGGAGACAGACCATAAGATGGACAAGTAGGATGAAAAAATAGGTATATTCTAGGGGATGGTAGGTATATTGATATAACATATTTGGCTTGAAATTGTGTATGCTACGAGTATTATTAGTAAATTTATACGTGAGTCATGCTCCACATACTACACATTCGAAGAAACTCTTCTGTTTGCTAATCATGAACTCTCGAGAGTGGAGGGTGGCCCGAGGCATATATGAGGCAGATTTGGTAGGTTTGGTGTTGGCGGGTAAACCACTTACACTCCACTTATTACCCATCTTAAGACAACTCACAAATACTTTGACATCACAAATCTTCACCAGGTCAAGGGCTACTGTTTGCTAAGCATGGATAGGCAAGACTGGATGGCATTACAAATTTCCACCAGGTCAAGGGCTACTGTTGATGACTTACTGATGCAGATTGGGTAGGTTCTATTGTTGGACAGTAATCCGTTTATGCTTATGTACTTTTTTTGGTGGTCATCTGATGACTCACAGAAGTAAGAAGCAACCAGAAAAGTGGGCACTTGACCAAGTATAGATTTATGGTTCATGGTGAGTTTGAAATAAACTGGTAGAAAATGTTACCATATAAACTGGAAATTGAAATAAACTGGTAGAGAATTTTATCATAGGAACTGGAAATTCCAGTGTGAAGTCCAATATATTGTGATGATAGGATGGTGATCAGTATCCCTAGATTATAAATAACCCTATTCAAGATAACAGGATCTGTAGACACTAAAATTGTGTCATCTAAGTCAAAGAATTTGACTAAGTCAAAGTTGACTAGTCAATGGTCAAACCAACAAGTCAGACCACAGGATATGGGTCTGGATAAATAAAAGATACAAATCTGGCCCAATATCTAAATATGGGCCCACAAAGATGTAACTAAAGCCCATCTTAGGGAGAATCAACATGTGGCAAACAAATAAGGAATGTCATATTCTCCTAGGTGGCAAAGAATATTAGGAAAGACACCTAATATTAAATCAAGCTAAATCAAGGGCAAATGATCCCTTCAAGATGGCATGTTTCAATCAAGTCAATTACTTCTAAATTTGAGGTATACAAATCCTCTCAATATGGAAGACTTCAAATCAAAGGGTAAAATCCCCTTTACAATAGCAAGTTACAATCAAATTAGAATGTTGCTAAAGTGGGAGAATTCAATCTTCTCCACATGGAAATTCTCAATCAAATTAAGTCCCCATAACAAGGCAAGGACACCTTCACCTTTTGCCTCTAAATAAAGAGCTCCATGCACAAGAGCTCTCAAGGATCAGAAATCTAGAAGAAAGCTTTGAAGCTTGGAGAAACTCTGAAGAAATCTTGAGAAGACTTGGAGAAAGCTCACTCAAGTCTGCATCAGAAATTCTGCACCCATTATTTCTTTCTTACACTAAGAAGAAAGGGGATATACACATCCGGACAAGGAGAGTCCACAAACAAGAAGGCTCTTCTCCGACTGCTTTGGCCTACAACAAGTGCCGAAGAACCAGTTATCGAAGACCGATTCGAGATCAAGCTTTTACAGCCCTTGGATCAAAGATTCAACAAGGAGACCGAATCAAAGGTTTATTCTTTGTAAAGAATACAAATCACAGAGATTGTATCCATTCTTTCAATAAATTAAATTGACATTTGTTTTACACACTTTTCTTGTCTTTTATTTTGGATACGAAATTTGTGTCTACAGGATCATCTACATTAAAGTTGATTGTTGTTTGTTTGAGAAACAGCGGCTTCCAAAGAAACCTTTCTTTTCATGTATAAATACAAATGGACAAAAAGTTGATGTTCTAAGGCAGATGGAAAAAACCCAATTGCATAAGATGCTTATTAAGTGGGTATGATGAACATTTATTCACCGGTTCGAGGTAGATTGTTGTGCTGATAAGCTGGATCTAGTATTTTTTTCCTATTAATAATATATTATTTTTATGGCAGTAAGGACAATATTTCAATTTCCATGTCCATTAATGTGTAAGTTTAAGAGAAAGGGACCATTCTTGAGACCTGGACAATTTTCCATGCTCCTTAATTTATGGTCACTTCTGTCTTCTTTCTTTCTTTCTCATCTTCTTCTGTATCTTTAAAGAGATCAAGTATTACAATTTTGTTCCCATCAGTTATTAAAGCTGAGAGAACCCAAACGCAGTTGGATATGTCAAATTCACGAGTAAAGCAATCAACACCAGTTAGCATGATTCCCATGATTAATTACATTACTTACCAGTCAAGGTGGAAACAAATGAACAAAATTGGTTACTTCTGATGAAGTTATAGATGAAAATCAAATAATCAGTTCCCGGTATGGTGTACATCAGGGCAGGACTAGTTACAATTCTTTGCTAATCACTTCATGTTAATCAGTTAATAATTTGTTACTCTCATTCTGCATACATATATGATCAACATAACAGAGCAGATATACAGATCCCATCCTTCATACAAGAAAATGGGGGGAAAAACTAAAAATTCCTGGGCTTAGATTGAATAATGATGATAGGAATCCTCTTTTGACCTACCTTATACCAGGTAAACGTAGATGATCCTGCATCAAGTGGCAAATCAATCCAATCTGCCTGTTCATGATTGTCTGGAGAATATATTTTCATAAATTCACCCTTCAACCCAACCTACAATCAAGTGCAAAAGGTTGAGTTCACATTGATTTTCTCTCCATTTTTTAGGAGAGAATCACTTTATGGAGAGTGAGTAGCAATTAGATCTACATAGAAAAAAGAGTGTCACTAAACAAAATTCATGATCGAGGTACTGCAACTACAGGAAAAAGTAGATATAAGACTTCAAAATAATTATGTAATTCGGAATGTAAAAATACCATGAAAACACACACAAACACACATCCAAGAAAAAAAAAAGGACTTAATTTTTAAACTTTAGTCATATACGATCCAAACAGGATCCATCATGTACTTTGACCTTTAATTCTTTACTGTGAAAATGTAAACTTTGGTTTCTATTGACGCGAGTATACCATACATATTAGTCCCCACCGGCATACAAAACATACAACAAAATCAAGGAAAATGTGGGTTCTAAGATTGGGGATTTCTAAAATGGTAAACAGTAAACTCATGTCCTCAATCATCCACGCATAGTGGCTTCATAGGATGGTCTGACACCAGAACCAACCAGTCATCTTCATTTGTCGAATCTTGAAATCATGCTGGTGAGGATGGCATAAATATGAGATTGAGTGCCATATAATGAAAACCCAAGGGCCATCAGATAAATATGCTCTATATATTGGAAAATTTTATGAAGTCAAAGGAAAGGAGAATGATGAAGTCCTACCTCATCATTTTTCTTGCAGCCATACTCTCAGATCAAAAATTACCGTAACACCTTACATTTGTATCAATATAAAGCTTATACTTAACTTCCCAACTTGTTCAATAGCAATTTCTTTACTGTTAAAATATGAAACTTTAAAATCCTTGGAAGTAGAGCTGTTAGCAATATTATTTTTAGCAGATCTTTAAGTTTCTAATTAAGTTCCAGTAATAAAATAAATGGTTTGCTTAAAGTTTAAGCCTTCTTAAGAGTCAAGTGATCAGATATCAAAATGAGGGATGGTGAGATGGATATATGTCTTACATCCATTTTATTTCAATTTCTTAATCATTGATGAATTGAGCATTTTAGTTAAAACAAGTTCCCTTAGCAGTTAATATAGGTGGGCGGTGGGCCAATGGTAGGCCAGGAGTGATAGATCTTTACACAGTCAGCTTCACGTTAAGCTCTACCACATGGTTGTACCTGGAAGAGTGCGGATTGCGTGAACAAAAGGACGAATCCCACAAGTGATCAGGTATCTAAAATGAGGGATGCTGAGATGGAGATCTGGCTTAAATCCATTGTACTTTAATTTTTCTTCAATTATTGGTGAATTGAGCATTTTATTTCAAAAACGTTCCCTGAGCAATTAATGTAGGTTGACCCATCCACTTTGTATGCCACATAGTGGGCCATGAATGATGGATCTTATCCAGTATGCTCCACATTAAGGTCTACCACATGGTCGTACCTAGAGCTAGAAGATTGCAGGAACAGGCGCCTAGAGTGATGGCTCCACAATCTTGGTCTCAAGTCAACAGAATCATGCCTGGTGGAAAACATGCCAGAAGGGGCTTGAGGCCTGACCCAAGATTGGCTCCATTCAATGGATTGGCCACTTGCAACGGTAGAACACGATGACATGTGGGTTGGTCACCATAACATTAAGTTACACCATCGCATCATTCCTCCGTAAAGAACAAAGGGAATGTCAACATGGCCAACTAGGGAGAAGACAAGGGTGATCAAATGTTAACGTCATAGTACAACGGGCATGCTAAACCTAACCAGTGGCTGCACTTCAAACCGGGCAGGATTGGCCTCCTTTCCCCAATGACTGATTTGACAGATAACGACTTTAACTGGTCAGCAAGCTATTGGCCATTATCCAAAGACTATAATAGGCTAACATCCCCCTTTACCAAGGGACCACATAAGTAACATAGGAACCAGTCCTGCCTGCCTAGACTCCTTTCTCCATACGTGTTTTTGAGCCTCTCTCAAGTCTCAACCATAAATGTAATGACACAGAAAACTTGCAAGTACATCAGCAGTCACGTGTGTGGCAACCACACACAAAGTTAGTTCTTAAATGACCAGCATGAACATTGAGGTTTGGACTTGCCGACCAAGGTACCCTAATTATTTATTTCTATATTTTAAACTTTTTCTTAACAGTAATTCTTCTATTTGTCTTTCATGCTTGTAGAAAACTATCCTACCCCAATGCTGTGTTTTAAATTTAAAAAATTTGCCCTTTTTCAGGTCCCCGGAACACGTGTGAAATTAAGTGGATTTCGCCCCTTAAAAGGGGGAAATTGTGAAAGATTTAGGCAACATCTCCCTCTCTTCCCCACTTATTCAATTTTATTTATTTTTATTTGAGGAAAAGGGTTAGAACCCCACATTTTCACATTCTTCTTGAGTGTTTTGAGATTCAAAACACTCTAGCACAAGTTTTTGGAAGATTGGAAGCGTTGGATCGTTTTTCGAAGGCGTGTTCTTGAGGTAAATGTGCGTGTATTTTCTATGTTTTACATATCAAAACCTAATCAAATCTTCTAAATTTATATATGTTATGTAACGACACCCGATCTATCAATAGGTATAGTTACTTTGATTTTTCAACGAAAATTGATAGTTTATTTAATACAAAAAATTAATTAAGCATTACATATTATTACAAAAAATATTAAAAATACGAAAAATTCTTTAGAAGCTTATAAAAATCAGGGGCTGGGACATCTAGTGCTAGGCTTACAGATACAAGGCCACTCAGACCATCCCAGAATGTGAGGATGCCACTGCCACCCATGGATCCTTCATTTTTCAGATCTAAAGATGCCAAGTAGAAGAGACTGAAGGATGTGTAGAGTGGAGTGAATGTAAGGGACAAAATGGAAAAAATTATTTCGAATTTCTTTATTTTCAGCAACATTCCAGCTAAAGCAACGACCTCTTCCCACTTCAAGAATATGATAGATGTTGTGCAGGAGACCGGACGAGGAGTCTTGCCTCCATCCCCATGAGATTATGGAAAATATTTAGATAAGGAGGAGAGAGATCAAAGAGTACATCGATAATCTGTGGCCATATTAGGAGGAGTGCGTGTGACCATCATGTGTGATGGCTAGATGGGACACACCAAAATAATTGTAACACCCTGAATTTTTTTTAAAATAACTTCAATGTCAATTGGTTGATTTGCATGAGAACTCTACATAAGCACCGCACAAGAGCGTAATCCATGGTTTGGGGTTATGTTAAATGAATTGGGCTTAAGTTGAAAGAATTGGGCTTAATCAATTAGCTTTGGGCTTAGGTTAAGTGAGTTAAGTGAGTAATTGGGCCTAAGGAGTCTCCTTGAGGCCCAAGTCATTAAAATAGACTCTAGAAGACTTCAAAATCCTGGAGAGATAAGATTTCCTAAGATTTAGGATCTAGGAGTTCCTATAAGCTAAGAATAGAAGACTTCTCAGTTGTATTACAACCCTAGTTAGTCTCCTACACTTACTATCATAAAAATGGGAGAATTAATAGGATCAAACTATTAGAAGATTTCCAAAAAACGTGGACACCTTGGGAGTGAAGATCTAGCCATCATAAACCTTAATAGCAAGAGAGAATGTGAAGGAAAACTGAAGAGGAAGAGAAAACAACTTGAAGAATCAACCCAGAATTTTCATAAACTGTGAGTAGGACTTTTATGAGATTTATCCTGATGTTGTTTTAGGTTTTCTATGTCTTTTGGTTGTTTTTTAATGCTTACATGATCCTACGTGCCTTGATCATATATGTGATTTAGAGTTTGGTCTTATGCAATGGACTTTTTGCTTGAAGGTGAAGATACATGATCTATGGTTATTATGATGTGTGTTATGTGATATGTTCATCATGTTGTTCTAAATGGCTTGTGGTATGATATGTGAGATTATAAAATCATATTTATATGTGTATGTTATACAATGCATGGGTATTGGTGTATTTGTGGAAAATTCCCGAATTCTGCAAATCTGGGTTCTGTCGGCAGACCCACAGGACCTGCCGACGAAAATCCAGCTCTGGGTTTGGCACCCAATGGACCCTCGGCCGACCGACGGATACATCGAAGGACCTGCCGAACCCAATTTATTTTTTGAGTATTTTTGTTTTTATTTATAATTAATTGATTTATATGTGGTATCTGATCTGGAAGTTTTTGTGATGTTTGGCCTGTGCATTTGTGATTATCGAATTGTTGAATATGTTAATGGCATGATGATGCATGGACTGTCATGGCATAGTACAATCTTGAGTATGATGCATATGAAAATTAAAAATCTTATGGAGAAGGTTGAGGGTGAGAAAGCCCAACAGACCACTTGTAGGTTGTGTTGTGATCGTCATGGAGGATGTTCGGTGTGACATCTTGGGAGGTTTCCCATAACCAAAAACAGTGTTGGGGAATCTTTCCCCATGGATTGCAAGTCCCTAGAACTGCGGTGCATGTAGAATACCTGAAAACCCAACTTTGCCATGAGTGGCCTAGGTGATGATGCCTAAGGTGTTGATGGTGGTTATGCATGATACAAACCATTTCGCAGAGAAGAATGAGGCCTTAGCCCAACTTTTTCATAAGTGACCTAGGTAATGAGGCCTTGGGGGCTATATGTTATTTCAAATCAGAAGCACAACTGTCATGTGTGACCTAGGAAAGGAACCTTGGGGATTTGCTGATATAGGAGTGTATTCAAGTCCAACTTTATCATGTGTGGTCCAGGTGGAACTTGGTGTGAAGCTTTGGGGGCTGTGATGTATTCAAGAAACTTCTAAAGGGTGGTTAATTATTGAAATTATGAATGTTACACCTGTTCATATTATGCATGTGTTGATTTATGTAACATGGTAATAAATATACATGGTTTATATGACATGTGTGTTGTTGAGTGGGAAGGCATGGAGCCTAATGCCTCATTGGGGGACTCCATAGCATGTATTACTCAACGGGCTTTCCCCAGCTTCCCCCCCCCCCCCCCCAAGTTGATAAGACTACTCGATTAGGCTTCTTTCAACGTTATTAGATAGGGATTTTAATAAATTTTTGGTTTTGATATAATAGTTACTAGGGGATTTTATTTCCGGATTTATATTTGAATTATGGATTTTAATTGTTATTTTGAGACATTTTAATTGATTATTACTTCCGCTGCACTTATTTTATTTATTTTATGCTTATGGTTTGATATCCATCCCTTGGATGAGGGGTGAGAGTTGCACCTTGGGATATACTCATCTACATGCACCTGGATAAGCATGCCCTTCTATGTTTTACACATCAAAACCTAATCAAATCTTCTAAATTCATATAAGTTGTGTAATGACACCCGATCTATCAATAGGTATCGTTACTTTGATTTTTCATCGAAAATTGATACTTTTTAATTTTTAATTCAAAAAATTAATTAAACATTACATATTACAAAAAATATTAAAAATATAAAAATTTCTTTAGAAGCTTATGAAAATTAGAGGTAATAGAAAAAGATTAATGGCCAATTACTCATCAAATTAATTGGCCATTAACTAACTATGTAAGTAGTTTTCAATTTAAATATTAACATATTATTAAATTCTAAAAATAGAGAGATGTTAGAAAAGGTTAATGGCCTATTACACATCCAAGTAATTGGCCATTAATTAACATATAATTATTTTTAAGCATAAATATATAAAAGTAGTAAAAAATTAATTAGAATATTAAAAAAAAATTGTAAGGAGATATTGAATTATGTTCTCATACTTTCCTTTTGCTTTTTCTTGTATTTGTTGGAGGCTTCTATCTCATATTGGGTAGGAAGACAAATATTGGTTGGAAAAAATGGCACGCCCTACGAGGTGATAAAAGTAAATCAATATGCAACTATTGTCACTAGATAAACAAGGGTGGGGGTGTCCAGATTGACACAACACCTGGCATATGGAAACAAGAACACAACTAATTGCTCTAATGTGCCCCCTGAGGTGAAGAGGATGATGGACCATTTAGAGTCCTCAACTAGCAGTAGAGGGGAGAGGAGGGATAGACAGAAGGAAGTAAGGAGATAGCATATCCCATGCGTGTGCCTAGCAGTGCAAAGGATTCCAATGATGACATCGTCTACTCTCCCAATTGTATCATAGATGCAGATAGAATGAGTTATAGAGCTAGATGGCATGCCTCTATGCAGTCTATAGGATCGGAAAGAGGTTGAGAGATACAGGTTTTCTAAGGAGGCTCTTCAGGAGATGGGCCATCAGGGGCTAGGACATCTAGTGCTAGGCTTATAGATACAAGGCCACTCAGACGATCCCAAAATGTGAGGATGCCACAGCCACCCATGGATCCTTCATTTTTCAGATCTAAAGATGCCAAGTAGAAGAGCTGCAGGGTATGTGGAGTGGAGGGAATGTGAGGGACAAAATGGAAAAAATTATTTCGAAGTCCATTATTTTCAGCCACATTCTGACTAACGCAACAGCCTCTCCCCACTTCAAGAATATGATAGATGTTGTGCAGGAGGCCGAGTGAGGAGTCTTGCCCCCACCCCATGAGATTATGGGAAAATATATAGATGAGGAGAGAAAGATCAGAGAGCACATGGATAGTCTATGGCTGCCTTGGGAAGACTTTCATGTGACCATCTTGTGATGGCTGGACGGGACCCACCAGACTATCTATTATTAAATTTATGGTCTAGTGCAAAGGGTGAGTAATGTTTATGAGATCAGTGGAAACATCTGATAGGATAAAGGAGACAAATTACATTGTTGATCTACTGAAGTCTGTTATTAAAGCGGTGGGCTGAAAGAATGTTGTACAGATTATCACAAATAATGGAAGTGCCTAGTGCCTACTTGAAGGCAGGTCGGATGATGCAGAAGAAGTATGACCTGTACTAGATTTCATGTGCTGCTCACTGCATAGATTTGATGTTGGAGGCTATTGCATGTCGACAAACAGTCTTGAGTGTGTTAAAGGATGTGAGGACATTTACTACATTCATATATAACCATTCCTATGTCCTAACCAAGATTAGAGAGATGTGTGGTTGCGACATAGTCAAATTGGGGATTACACGCATCCTAAGGCATAGGGAAGGACTGAATGCACTCTTCACTAGATCTAATTGGAACAACTATCCTTAGAGCCATACTGCTATTAGTAAGAGTGTAAAGGACATTGCTTTTCTACAACTCCTTCTAGGATAGGGTCCGCAATCTCGTGGCTATGTTGGAGCCATTTATCAAGTATTAAAGGTAGATACTGATGCATATCCTACCATGGGTTCCATATACGAGTCCATGAGGATTATGGAGCAAATTTTGGATGTTAATTACCTCAAAATTATCCAAATAGGTCCACAAGATTATTGATGATCGTTGGTATAAGACATTAGAGAACCCTCTTCCCAGTAGGTCAATGAGTAATTATTTATTCAAATTTAATGAATAATTCACTTTAACATTTATGATAATTTGACAAATCGTTTTTTGAACCCCAACATACTTCTTGAACCCTAAATACCACTACACTCGTCGACTGAGATCACGCGGTGATTTACTAAAGGCTGTGCATGAAGCATATACCAAGTTAGACCCTAAGTCGAAGATGAAGGGTGACTTCGGCAATGAGGTAATTAATCCATGTTGGATGGCAATGGGGTAACTAGTTATTTTCCCCATCTAACAGACTAGTACTTTGTAATGTTCAGAGATGTACTACATTTATTTGGCCAACAAGCAGCTATCGAGTCAAGGGGTAGGATAATGCCACGCAAGTAACTTAAAATGGTCTTTAATATTGTATTTATATCAGTATTTTAGAGTACTAACACAAACAAAATAATTCACAAGCGAGTAGTGGACGATGTATGACGTTGATGCCCCTATACTTTGGATGTTAGCCTCTCAGGTCCTTGTGCATTTTCGGCATGTGTGAGGAACTGGAGCACATTTTCCCTCATCCACACAAAGCATAGGAACCAGTTGGCCTATGAGAAGCTACAGAAGCTGGTATTTAGTCATTATAATATGAGGTTGAGGTTGAGGAAGCCTAAGATTGAGGCGCAGAATATCATGTCAAAGGATCCCTTAGATGTCATGTATAATGTGAGGATTGCCCCTCCACATGGCATTGGATGCCAAACATAGGGGTGAGGCAAATGTTGACATAAACTTCAATAGTGGATGCAGAGGCCGAGTCATCAACATTGAGTACATCTGGGAGTGGTGAGACAACCTCAAGAGGTGGTGGTGGTGGTGATGATGATGATGGTGGTGATAATGGAGGTGGGGGTGTTGGTAGTGCTACAAGGTCTCAGAGGCCATCTACTGGTTTTACCAAGGAGTCACAATTTTAGTATGCCACTCAAGATGAGGATCATGGTTCCCCCGCTACAGAGCCACAGAGGGTTCAGAATGCACCGTATCATTTTCAGCACAAAGGAAAGGAGAAGAAGCATAAGGGACATGGGAGAAGGCATCCATATCTCACATTTTTGGGTTCATGGATATTGGACGTGAGCAGCAGGGTTTGTCTTCTACTACATCATATGGAGGACGTAGACATGGAGGGCATCATCATGGAGCTGCTAGTAGACGTTATCCCAGAGATGGAGGCCACTATCCATACATGCCTATGCATTCAGGCTCCAAGAGCTATGGTTCACAGGATTAGGGGTCATATTACTACGGTATTGTGCACCACGGATATGGATAGGAGTCCCCACATGTCAGAGGGCGTATGGATATGATTAGGAGTTCTTTCCATAGAACCCATACCCACCAGGATATGATCCTCATGTATTTCCCTATCCACCACCATCTATGCCGTGCTTGCCGTTGTTGTGTCCATTACCTGCTATCCTCAGTATCCACTTATGGGATGTTGGTGAATATTAGTCAAGAGGAGTATGAGAGATGTGAGGGAGTACATGGACTGGTATCATCATACCATGAGTTGGCAACAATATTGCCATTATGTCGAGTCTATGTATTATGGTCAGAGGCTTGGGGGTGGAGGTGACAGAGGCGATGACTTCGAGCCAGCTAGGCACTCTTTGTGGATGCGATGGCTTATTTATGCATGTACTTTGAGTCTTGGACCTGATGTTGGATTGTAATGTGTTTTATGGAGTTATTTACCTTTTTTTTTCATTTTCATTTTGTATGGTTTTGTTGTATGTTGATTGTATTTATCCATATTAGAGTACATATAGGCAATTTATTTCCACTATTTTATATTTTGATTTCTTCCATGTCCTTCTCTTATTTAAACCTCTATATAGTTTAACACTTTAATTGCATCATTTAGCCATGCATACTTTATTTTTCCTGTACATGATGCATGCATCCATACTTGCCTACATATGTTTTAATGCAATATTTCTCCAATGTTACGTTTAGAGGGAAGAATTCTTTGCCACTTTGGCGAAATTTCGCCAAGCCTCCTTGGCAAAATTTCTGGCGAAACAGAAATTTAAAACCTTGCCTCAATGGGTCACTGGAACAAATGTCTCACCATAGTTAGGGGTATTGATGGGTACCCAGTTACCAGATTACCTGGCTTACCCAGAATTGACTGATAGGATTTGGGTATTATGTCATGGAACCGAATAATTTTCGATTGGCTCTGGGTTGCCGCTTCAAGGAAACTTTAGGAATTGGGTTCACATTGTGTACCCAATTGGTTAACGGTATATAGTGTATTTGTTTAATACTTGTCTAGAAGGAAACTTTAGGAACTGGGTTCACATTGTGTACCCAATAGGTTAACAATATATAGTATATTTTTTTTAATACTTATCTAGAACAATGATACTAATAGTAATCTAATT
The DNA here is from genome assembly GCA_031762675.1 of Pachysandra terminalis. NCBI lineage: Eukaryota > Viridiplantae > Streptophyta > Magnoliopsida > Buxales > Buxaceae > Pachysandra > Pachysandra terminalis. The sequence goes on from JAUPMG010251339.1 coordinate 12,513, forward strand.
AATTTAGATATTAAAAATATTGTAATAATTTAATAATAACTATTAATTAATAAAATAGCTAGTAAAGAGTAAACATAAATCACATATTTTTATGGCAATAAAAGTTCACTTTTGTTCTTTCCCAAAAAAAACAAATGAATTAAAAAATTTGAAGCCGTATTTCTACTTCCATTGGCGTCCCATTCTTTCATCTATTTCTTTCTAGTTTAGGGAGTACTTAGCTCATTGCAATCTTTGAGCAAAAAAAGGGGATGTCGAAATTCTAAAACATTTGTTTATTTTATCAGAACCAAGTGGGTACCCATTGGGTATTAGGTACTTATAGGTTTGGTTCTGATTCCAAGGATCATAGATCTGACCCATAACCCATGCTTTTATTAGGTTCCAGTTCTATGCATAGTGAAATCAAACTGGAAACGATGTTGACACCCTTAAATCCATAACTTGTCATGTCTGTGTCAAGAACCAATCTTCCCCTTGTATCTCTCTAGATCGTTATTGGTCCATGGTTTCAAGGATCGGACCGATCCGGTCCGTACAGACGGCCGGCCTGTACCGGGATCGGCCAGGACCGGTCTGATCCCAAGCCACCATCCAACTATTGTATTGTGAGGCTTTGGATCAGACCGGTCCAACTAATCCAATGTTTTTTTTTTTTTTTTTTAATTTATAAATGGAACGGTCCAGATAGGTATCGACCTGGACCGGTACCGACCAGTCCGGCCGATCCAATTTTTTTTATAAAAAAAAGGAGCAATCCAATTTTTGTACCAGACCGGCCAGTACCGACTAGTATAGCCGGTCCGACTGGTATAGCCGCTCTGGATCAGGATCGGCCAGGACCGATCCGGTTCCCAATCACGAGACTTAAACCTTGCGTTGGTCTCAAAGACACTGGGACGGGGGGTTTCTTTTACACCACAATCACCAAAATTTAGACACGTGGAGTGGACAGCCATATATATGAATACACACAGAGATTATATCATATAAACATAAATATAAGTGTGTTTGTGTGTGTGTATAGTTATTAGTTTCTTATATTAATAAATTATATGATGAATGAGGACACATGAATTTTTTGTTTATTGGGGCATTATTTCATAATTGACTTTCTTCACAAGACAGCTCTTTTAGAGTTGTCCACATATATTCCATAATATGTGCGTGTTCTATAACCCAAGAACTGTCTTGAAAAAAAAAGTCAATGACAAAGATTGAGGCTATATCACAACCAAAATTTAAAAGCTAATAAATGAGGGTTGGTATAAAAATGAAGCATATTAATCACTACTTGCATATCAACAACTTCAGCAATAAGAAGTGGTTCAGTGATATGACGTCCACAAGATGCAGCATAAATCATCCAAATATAGAGAAATGATGTACCTGATAGGTCCATAACGACTTAGAGAGGTTGATTTCCCCAGCTTTCAAACCGGTTAGTTTAATTTGGCCCTTGAATCCTGCTCCATCTTTCTCAAGGAAGGCACCATAATTCTGCACGATGAAACAAATTGTATAATAGATGTATGAAATAGAATTCACTTCCATTTCTACATTTGGATGTAAATTTTTGGAAAATGACTGCCAGAATATCATAAAAATTATAAGCAACATGTGAAATCAAATCTTTTCAAAGCCCTTTTACATGGCAACCATAATTTAGGAAACATAGGATAAAATTGAATCAAATTACACAGGTAACATGAAGCAGAATAATGTAATAACTATAGGACACTAGTATCATGTTTTAGATTCCAAAGAATGATAAGAACCACAGTTTTTTAAATCAATTACCACATTTGACCTGACAAGCCAATTTTTCAACTTAAGGAGTATAAATTCTTACAGCCAACTATAGGTATGGATCTTAAGGCTACTACATCTCCTTAGCAGCGGCATTACTGATTAAGCCATCCATTCTTGAAGAACTTAAAACTGGTAGTTCTTTATTTCTCCTTCGTGCCTGGTTTGAATTACGTAATGTGTCGGATAGGTAAACACCATGGAATCTCTTTTCTGTATTTAGATAATCATTGACTAGTACCTTTTCTTTTAGTCCATTGAGATGTTTGGGGTCAAATCAGGGCCACTAGTTTGCTTGGGTATAGTTACTTTGTTACCTTCGCAAGAAAAACCATTCACAGATGACTTGGCTTTATTAAATGAAGGACTGTTCTAGATTGCTGACCGTGTTCAAATCTTTTCATATGAAGTGCAGAATCAGTTTGGTATGATTGTGTATAGTTCTAGTCAAATAATGTGAAGCAAAGTACCATATGTCTATTTTAATCTATTTAGTTCTAGTCAAATAATGCGAAGCAAAGTACCGTGTCTATTTCAATCTTTATACAAATCAACATGTTATTGTACATGAAACCTTATTGACACTTCATCACCAAATAGAGTGGCAGAAAGAAAAAGATCAATCACCTAAAGTTACTCATGCACTTATCACTGATGCTCTCAATGCTTGTTATAATATTACTGATGTTCTCAATGCTTGTTATTACTTGAATACCCTAGTATGTTCGCAGTGGATCACCTTTTTATTGATTGTTGGTGAGCGAGACAAGTTTTTGGTTGTAATTGTTATGTTCAGGGTTATGTTCCAGTGGTGGTAAGCTTGACTGATATGCTATAAAATGTATCTTCTCAAGTCACTCTTGCACTCTAACATGAATAATTGTTATAACCCCATTGTGGAAAAAAACATCTTCTTTGTATGACTTTATGTTCTTTGGACAAAGCCTTATTTCTCTTCCCATTAGTCCAGATAGTGATTCTCCTCGGGGGTACTACTGCTATTCCTCTTGAATTAGCACCATTTCTTCACCATCTAGTGACACTTTTAAGCCCATTCTGCATGTTCTAGTCAATTTCTCAACTAATTGATGCTTAATAATGTAAGAGAGATCAACACCATTCGCTGCCACAACAAATTGTTCACCATGAGGTACCAACGCCTTTTTGCTGCCATGGTGACTACATCCTTCTCAGTCTCAGGTAGACTGGAGGAAGATAAGGGTGGAGCTTCAAAGAGGTAATGTTGGTATTGGCCTTGGTAGGCAGAGAAACTTAACAAAAGAAGCCTTTCCCACTAGTATACAACCTCCTTGAGATGCTTTTAAACCAAGATGGTGGTGTAAGGGGGTGACTAAGATCCTACAAGGAGGTAGTGGATCTGTTGATTTGGCCAAAAGGTAGTGAAAGCTAGAAACAAGAAGGGGATCGAGAGGGAAGGTTGTAGTTCATGGGGTTAGGATTCTTGTCCGGATAAAGTTTCTCCATTGTCTTCTGGTTGGATGATTCGAAGAGGTTCCACTAGATGCAGAGAGGGAGGTGAATGGATATGAATGCGTGGAAGGTGGAGGTCTGTGTAAATGCTACCCACACAGATTTTTGTTTACCTTTCTGTTGGTGGAAGTTGCTGAAAGAATTTTATGAGATAGGGATCAGTTTAGAGGCCCATTTTTCCTGTATGTTCAAATGTTGTACATGAACGAGGAAATGAGATTGACAACAGGATTTGGGTGCATATCTACAGAGTGCCTCTAATCGTAGGTGTCAAGAGACATTTTTGGTGCTTGAAGAGGTGTGTAGCGGCTTCATTCGAGTTGATCCATCAATTGAAAAGAACAAAGAGCTTCAATGGGTTAAGTTACAAGTCTGTGTGAAGGGATTGCTGGCTCCTAGCATCACTGCTTTAGCTGTAGGCGATAATGAGTTTAGAAGTTCGGTGTGGCAAGAGTAGAGGATAATATGGACGTTAAGAAAGGAAGCAAAGCTTTAGTAGGCCGAAATTTCGGCTTTAAGGAATAACCCCAAATCTCGTAATGGGTGGGAGGTCACGATTGATGAGGTGGGCCATGAGACAGCTTAGCATAACCACATGCTCTTTCTTATAGGGGTTAGGAAGAGTAGGATTCAATTTACCAATAAAGGGGAATTGAACTTAAATATTTTGTAAGCGGATGGAGAAGTAAGCATGTGCCGTTCAATGGTAAGGGTGGGGTTATAATTCATGAGGGTGCTCTAGGTTTGAGCGGAAGCAGGCAACCGAATTTGATAGGTCATCCTATAAGCACTATCATTGATGTGTCCTACAGCTGGACCCATAGGAAGGGCCTCTATATAAAAGTGAATTTTTCCAAAAACTAATAATGCTAGACATGCAACATCATAAAGAATGTTTTAGCTTAATAAACTAAAGTTACTAAATGGAGAGCACTCTTACATTGAACCCAACAAAAAAAAAAGACAGACAAATGACACAGGATTTGTAGCTCTAAAATCAAACAGAAATTGTAATCAGGGATTACAACCAAAAGGCTATAGAATTTCTGTTTTCTATTAAACATTGATGTAAAAACTAATTGTGAATATAACCTACCTGTAAGCCCACAGTCTCTGATAGTAACGCTAATTCATTGTATCCAGATAGCAAGTGAACAGGCTGCACCACCCGCACCCAGTGACCAATTGTACTGCCTTCACTCCCAATAAGGCAAATTAGAATGCGTCAAAAGGAGCTTAAATAACAGACAGGGAAAATTAAAACACTTGTATGTGATACATACATATGCAAACACATACACATATACATATATGCATCCATATATATATATCTATATATATATATATATATATGGATGCACATTATAGATATTGATGAGTCAGTTTTAGACCAGTGCAATTTATCTTGGCTGTTGAGGCAATAACTCATCCAAAGGATGTCCCAAATTCATCAAAGTCCTAAAGGATGACGACATCTGCCACATTGTCATGGTCATTTCATTCAGCACTGTACTCATTGCCACACCAGTATAGTTTTGGTCCTTTTTAACATATTTTGTAGGTTTATGTTCGATCTCAGCGGCCAGACAAGAGTGACACTTCCTTATACAAGAGTTTCAAATATTTAGTCTTAATAACCAAATTCACACTTGAGGGCCCCTGCTATACGCTCTAGAATGCAGTTTTTTGACTTGATTGCAAAACCAGTACTAGAGCACACTTTTGATTTTGGAATCCGTGGTCTGTTTTCTGAAGCACACTTTGCTTCCACAAGATTATGTTCCCTTGAAGCTTTTAATTCCACCTTACAAGAGTGAGATTAGTGTAGCTTTCATGCTCTGTATCTAAATACCATAAAAATTAGGTACACATAAAAAGATTAATAAAAATGTTTTATAAAGTCATAGTGACAAATAAAAAGCAAAAAATTATTATTTTAATTTCAGCCCATCACCTAAAGCCAGGTTAATTCACTAGAAAAGGAAAGAAAGTTTCCTACTTTTACCAATCTGCTTACCACACTATTTTTAAAAAATTTACTTAAGCTTTTCTATTGTCCAAAAGAATTGATAAAATCCAATGGCTATATAGCATCTGCTCACCAGTGTTCTATATATCGGCGACATGTCGCGAAATGCCACTAACATGTCGCTAATTTGCGGATGGGCAAGGAGAAATTATAGGGAAATCAACAAATGTCAATTTTTTCCTATATTGCCGACATTTCAATGATATGTTGCCGATATGTCGGCAGCATGGGGGAAATTTCTCCCAGTTTTAGGGAAATTATCCCCAAATGCTTGAATTTAAGGCTGAATTTTTTTTTATATCTAAATAAGTGATCAATACATCAAAATATAACAAATATATATATATATATATTAAAGATCCCCTAATGAGGGAAGTTTGCATGCAAACTGTTAACTGTCAACATAAAGTATAGCATAATATCATAACGGAATGCAAATGGCCCTAAAAGTCATAAATGTCGTAAAGTTTAAGAATAATCAAGATAAAGTCATCATGCCTCATAGACATTCCTTGTCAATCTGATGTACTGTAAATTATGAGTTATGACTTTATCTTAATCATTCTTAAACTTCTATAACATATATAACTTTTAGGTTCATTTGCCTTCTGTTATGATATACTTTATATTAGCAGTTGACACTTGACAACATGCATGCAAACTTTCCTGATAGGGGATCTTTATTATATATACACTTTTTGTCATATTCTGATATATTTTGATTTATTTATCACTTATATAGATATGAAAAAAGTAGCAGTCTTAAATTCAAGTATTTAGGAATAATTTTTCCTCAAACTGGGGAAATTTCCCTCGTGTCAGGGACATGTTGTCAAAATGTCACGAGCCATGCCTGACGACATGGCTGGCGACATCAATATTAAAAACCTTGTTGCTCATGTTGATACTTGATACACTTGATATCATAATTGGAGGCGTCGATGTGTTTTGAACATTACCTGCAGCAATCATGTGCACAAATTGATGCTTAATGACATCTATGATAGAAGATACTAGATTTTTAGTATACATAAATAAAAAAAGTATGCGTGTAAATATATACATATATATATATAGGTAGAGACTCGATTACTCTCTAGTTTTATTTCATAATTTGACACACCTGCACCATGCTCTGGTAACATAGGACTTTCCACTCTTTCCACTAGAAGGTAGCTTGCCTAGTTAAGTATCAAGGGGCTGACACAGAAACCTTTCCAACTCAACTTTGTCCCATGACTCCTTTTTAATATTTTCCAAGTAAAAAGCCTCCTTGTTTCTAATGCAATTGCATTAGCTTAAGTAGCCATCTACCAAGCTGAACTGCAGTGCCATTGAAACAAATCAGTGTCACATGAGTGTAAGAAGCTTTTCTTTGTTTGTGACAGTCGGCAATAAAGCTTGGTCAAGCTATGTGTGATAAAAAAGCAACACTATGATTAAAGGAGTGGATGAGCACACCAACACGAAGTGTCTAAATGACCTGGAATTCCAAATAGCAAGAGTATACTGGTAACAGTGATGGCATAGATCATGTAGGGACCTTAAATACTAGCATCAAAACCTTGTGAAGACAGTTAAGGCCCTAGATGAGGAAGAGGGGCATTATGGGAGCCTTTTAGAGCCATAATGAGGACTTTAGAATAAAGTCAACCTACTTGAGAGGGTAATTAACTTGCTCGCCCATGCAAAAACAAGAGCTCTACCAAATGGATCAGAAAGCCTAAGATGTATTCTAAGTATGCGAAGGACATTGGGAACTTGTTCTTCAACAAGGAACAATAATTTTAGGCAGTCAATCCAAAGGTGTAGAAAGCAAAGATGTCAACAAGTACCATGTATCCATCTAATAATGACAAGTGGTTGCAATACCAATATGATATTTTGAATGAACAGCTTTTGTTACTTAGGAGAGAACCAAAGAACCATTTCTATCCCCAAGAATGCCAAGAGACTGTTAGGAGGAGCTTTTGAGCCACTCTATTAAATAGGCTCCTTGTGCAAAGCTATAACATTTGACATCAGAGAAATAAAGGGAACACAAGCTACTCTACATGCTTGAGCAAGGTTGTAAATGTTGCTATAGCAAGACATGTTGGCGGACCTTTCCGGGGAAATTTTAACGACATGGTGGAAGAAAAAACGAGAAAATGAAGAAAAAAGGTGATTCATGAAACATTGTAGGGATCTAACTACATTTAAATAACCCAAAATATGAAAAAAAAAAAAAAAAAAAAAAAAAAAAAGCAAAATTACTGATTAAATATATTTGGGGAGGCCAGTACATGACTATAGCTTCCTAAATATATGCCATTCATTATATACGCATTTTTATTGTATTTTGGGTTATTTAATTGTATTTACTCTAACTTGGATCATTATGAAGTTTTATTTTTAAAAAAATCTAATTTCACCCATTTTTTCTCTATTTTCACCCATTTTTTCACTTTTTTCTTCATTTTTTTCCACCATGTGCCCGAAATGTCATTGAATGTCATGACATTTAAAACACTTCTCGAGGGACTGAATTGAAGCCTTGTGCCAAGGCAGAGTTGAACATCAGCTTGTCCAATATCTGGTTGTGGCATGAGCATCTAACAAACATCACACCTATAACCCTTAACAACAAAAAGGGATCTAAGAGTGCTACAAGAAAGCCCTTGAGGCCTAATAGGGAAAAAGGTAGAGAGCTAGAAGCCAAGAATAAATTTTCATCATCTAAAGGCTCACTGGCATCTACAACAAGTATGAAAGTGACCCATTGTCTTCTTGGTGCCAGCCACAAGTTGTAAACGACCTGTTCATGGAAGCAAGCACTCTAGAAGTTACAAGCCATGTCAACCCAAGGTAGGACAGTTCTGAAGAAAGAAGAAGATGACTCAAGGATGGAGGCTATTTGGCTGCTCAATGCACTCAAGGGCCACGCAGAAGACAAGTAGTCATAGTGAAAATGGCTGGTGTTTGTTACTCAGTATCAACAATAAGGGCACTTAGGCCATGTTGGACATGATGGCAGTGCCCCATTTTTTGTAAAGAGCAAAGACAAGTATCTTAAGTTGACTTGACTTGCGTCAATGCTGTGAACTAAGCAGCATAGCTCATTCAGAGCACAGCCAAAGCTATACTTAGATTTATGGTCAAGGAGAGCCAATCTAATAATGATTCCTTTGGAGAACTTCAAAAGCATCGAAAGGCTAAGTTTGTATAAAAAAGATCAAAACAAAGCCTATGCTCTTCACTATAGTATTTGTTTGGAATGAATAAGTGCATAGTGCTTGCTATGAAGGAGTCAGAGAGGAGTTTCTTTCAATCCAATAACCCAAGGAAGGGCTGAAGAAGGAAGATTTTATTTGTCCTCTTCGTATGAGCCTAAAGTTCAGAGTCAAGACCATATTTCAGAGCAAATGCTTGGAGTCTTGACAAATTCAAAGACATCATGCCTGAGGAGCATCCCAAAGCATTTCCCAACAACAGACGGTCAACCTCGAGATAGAGTTTGTTTAAGGAGCCAATTTACCTTATGAGACAAGTTATGATGCATGAGCATAATTTATAGTGTAGCACATTACTATAGCATGTTATTCGAGGGCACCAAGGGGGCAGGGGACATGGCTCCACCAAAGTTTTGGAATACCTACTTCTATATAGTAAGACATTAGCTCCCTATGCCAATTTCCTATATTGACACTCTATAGCGCCCCCCAAAAAAAATTACTAGGACTGTTTTTTCTTATAAGAAAATTCTTTCATTTTTGTATTTATGCTCTCTCTCTCTCTCTCTCTCTCTCTCTCTCCTTCAGTAGAATCTATCTCCTTTGGTTGTGTATTTTTCATTTTGTTTTTTACCCATTTATTAAAGGTAACACTTTGAGATCAGAACGTCCAAGAATTATTTTGAATAGTCAACAATCCAAGGGTTGACCATATTATCTGATCTAACAAACCATGACATCATACTAGAGTAGAATCTATCTCCTTTGATTATGTGTATTTTTCATTTTGTTTTTTGCCCATTTATTAAAGGTAACATTTTGAGACCAGAACGTCCAAGAATTATTTTGAATAGTCCACAATCCAAGGGTTGAAGC
>JAUPMG010251347.1:0-21924 GCA_031762675.1 Pachysandra terminalis
CCCCCCCCCCCCCGCCCGAGTTCACGTCTGGTGTATAGTTGTATAGTCATACCTCTTGTACTTTCCTTTTTATACTCTCTCTATATATAAAATCTCATTACTGATAAAAAAAATTGGAAGTGTATAACATAATATAATCAAGCTTATTAAGCTACTGTTAATGCATATGAGAAGTAATCATTTTTCATTAGATTGAATCATTGAAGATTGTTTAGTGTATACTTTGAGGTTGAAATATACTTCTATATCCACGGATTCTAAGTTTTTGAATTTTAAAATTTAACACTCCATACTTGTGTCCTATTCTGACAGTTTCACCCTTACCAGTGCAACATGGTTGTAGCCCTAGATTGTAGGGAACACATCAATAATGCAATTTAGGACCTTCAGATAGCAGTTACTAGACCTTCTTTTGATACCCCCATTATGCTCACTGTGGGAAGTTAGCTGGGGTCCAAGCTAGATTTGAGATACATGGTTGAATGCTCCCAGTTACGTTGGAGATATGTGCCCCAAGAACTCCGGCCCAGAATGGGGTTGTTGAGAGGAAACATAGAAACATTGTGGAATTAGAACCCACCAAACCTAGGGTGTACAAGCTACAAAATTCAATCCAACAGAACCAAAATCGAGTTGGTATTTGGTGTCAGGTTGAGCTACCCATAATTATGTTATCTACTTTTCTCTGATAGTTGTTTTAATCAAAATCGGAAAATTTTAATCAAAATGGGAAAAATTGCAAACTTATATTACTCTGATATGCATTCTTGTCCTTAGTAACTTGGAAATTTACGACGAAGTTTTTAGTGATTTATGTATTGTGATTGTTTCATTGTAACTTATTTAATTGAAAATAATGGCTTAGGGACATGTTTCATGGTGGGCACATATTTTTATATCAGTAATGGTGGGCCACATTTATCTTTAGTTTTTTGGTGTTTGTCATTTTTTTAACTTGTCATCATGACGAATAGAGGATGTTAATTAAAATACTAAGTGATGATGGGTTGTCAAGGATGTTCAATCAGTATCGCATAAAATGGTTATTTGAGGATTTCTAAGAAGCCGTGATATTGTAGGAGAATGTGAAGTTGTGTTAGGAGCCAAAGCATTGCTTGTCAAGGAATATATTTGATTTGAAGCATTAACTTCTAATATCTAATCTTGTCTTCCTGGCTGTGGTAGTTTTGTGCTCTGTTTCTTTTAGTTGTGTGCTATTGAGGATCTATAGATGCTGTAGCCAAATTTTGTGACGTTAAGCTTTGTTCCCTGCTCTATTTATAGCTGTTTTCCTCATTTCACAACTTATTAAAACCTTTTTTTTTCTTACTTAGATTGATAAAAGGTTTTAGTTAATTAAGATATGGTTTTAGACCAGAGAAGCCACAGTGATGGAACAAAGAAATTAGTCAACGAGTGAAAATGAAGTTTTTGAATGTTTATTTGAGATATTTCTCTCAGCTGTCCTTTTTTCTTTGCGGCTATGTTTAGATGACCAGCCTTGTAGGCATTGGCCTGCTAACTGGGTTATTGCTAGAATTTTGTTTATAGTCTGGTGATTGATCATTGTGACCTTTTTTATAAGACGAGTTAATCACTTTCTACCATAGTAATCTCTGCACAGGCCTTGTTTTCTCTTCTGCTTTGCATTATTTCTTGAATTTTGGAAAAGAAAAGCTACATTTGTTCTGTCATTCCTCAAATCTATTTGACAAAGGCACACCAGAATACGTTGATAATGGTGCCTTGATGTTGAAATTTCGAGTCTGGAAGAGCAAGTATGCTTTTCTGACTACTGGGTAGTTCTGGCCTCATCTGAAAATCCTGTTGAAACATGAATTTGTTTTGAACTGATTGGTGTATATATATATTCTGTAAGTTTTTATCAGTAGAAAATTAAAATACAATTGTGGAACTGTGATTTGTATCACTTCTAGATTCTGAGATAATAAGTGCAGATGTAAATGTATGTACTGACTAATATTTGATCTGTTTGGTCTGACAATGATAGATGGCAAAGAGGTTGTCACATATTGCAAATGCAGAAGGCCTTCAAGTTAAGGAGGTACATGTTCCTTGATAAGATTTTATTATCTCCATGTTTTAATGTTTACCATGTCGTCGATTTTTGAAGTTCCGACACGAAATCTAAGGGAAATTGCTAGATTTTCCTTTTTTCCTCATGTCGCGTGACATATCGCGACATCTCACGACATGAGGGAAAAAAAATTAAAAACTATTTTTTTGAAAAAAAATATTTTAAAAAATCATAAAAAATTATGAAAACATAAATAAAAAGTTAGTAAAAATTATAGAAAAAAAATAAACAGCAGCTTATTCTTTGCATACTTATATTTTGTAAATTGCAAAAATCAAATAAAATATTTAAAAATATTAAAAAACAATAAAAAATATTTATGTGCTTGTTGCTTAATTGGATGTATTACTTTTTGTACAACTAGAATTGACAGCTTAACACTATAACGTCAACCCTAACCCCCCTCAACTATTGTTCTTGATTAAGGGAGTTTGTTTTTACATATTTTGAAGTATTTAGGTGTATTTAGGCCTCAATTATGCTCATCTAGGAGTTGGGATCAAAATTCCATCAAAAAACTAAGATTTTCCTAGATTTCCCTCAATTTCCCATTTTTTCCCCAGATGTCGCGACATGTCACGACATGTCGCAGGTCTTACCAGTTTGCAACATGTTTTGCGACATCGACATTGCAAACCTTTTATGGAGTATGATGTACTGAATCTTCTAATATATTCTGGGTAGGGATGGCAATGAGGTGGGTTAATTGTGCAACCCATTTGCCCCATACTGGACCAGGTTTGGTAAGCTAATTTTAAGGTAGGGTCGTGATAAGGTTTTGGAAAATATAAACTCGACTTGATTTTGTGTGGGATTGGGTTTATAAGGGTCCATCCGCTCGGACTTGTCCAAAACCTGAGGTGCAACTATCAAACCGATCAACTATGTTCACTAAAACACCTTAAGATTAAATTCTCATTAAACAAACCATGTGATCGAACATAGCATAGTTAAAAGTGAAAAGATTTGTAAATCTTATATGTACAAGCCATATCCAAAAATTAGAAAACATGACCCATCCAACTTTAATACTATACCTCCGAAAGAATGCAGGATTACCTAGTCACCAAGTCTGCTACACTTCAAAGTGCCCTCACAATGATCAATAGTCATTTTGGAAATTATAATAACGGGAGTGATCTTATTGCTGATCGTTGGAGAGAAATGCTAATATCTGATAACTAATCAATCATATTAGCAGGTGGACTCAGATCCAACAAAACAACAACATCAATTAGGAGAACGTGATGTAACAACTGAGTCAACTGACAGGAAACAAAGAGAGCAGATGCTAGGGTTGGAAGACAGGGCACAACGTTTGGGCAGAAAAAAGCTGTAGAAGCCTTCTTTGTTCAATTTCAAATTCTGGACTAAAAAGAACTGCAGAAAATTCTCAAAACTACATATAAGGGTTGCCCTTAAAAACTTCAAATCCTGGCCGTTAAGGTGTTTTAATCTTGGCCATCAAAACTGAAACATAAAACAACTAAACAAATAATAAAATTTAAAAGGGAATAAGCACTAAAGTATGTCAGCTTATGGGGTATAATAGACCCTCAGGTCATTTGATCTATTTGTGAGCAGATTTGATGAAGTACTTTGGATGCTCCGATCGATCTGAAAACTGTATACTAATCTTTGCTGATGCATCAAACTCCTTAAGTTGGGAGAAACTCGACCTCGAGTTGCAAACATTTTCATCCGTTGAGTCGCCTTTATAAGGAATAAGATGCTTGATGTTGAAGCCATCAGATGTGCAGATATGGCTGGGTAACATCGATTGACATGCATTCTCATTTATCTTCTTCACTATCTCATACAGACCAATTTTTCTATCTTGCATTTTATTGTTCGCACCAGCTGGAACCCGATCCTTGTTCAAGACAGCCTACTCATAATCACCAACCGCAAACACGACCTTCCGACGATGGCTATCAGATGCAGCCTTATATCTCAAGTTGTTTGCTTCTATTTGTGTTTTTTTTTTCGATCGATAACGAAGATTATATAAATAGAGAAGAAGAATGTTCAAAAACAAGTAAGGTAGTCAAATCCCCAAGACAGAGAACCAACTACGCAGACAAAACAGAAAAAGAGTGATAGAAGAATAAAAAAAAAAAAACAGAAAACAGAAAACATTACAAAGAACTACATCGTAATGATGGTCTCCCAACATCTGATAAGGTTCGAAGAAGTCACGTTTTGAAATTCTGGAAGAGCCCTACACCAAGCAGCCATAGTACCCACAATCAAATCAATAATACGGTTCGGACTCCTCCAAGAATTCTCAAAAATCCTTTTGTTGCGGTCACCCCATAAATGTCATAAGATGCAGAAAAACTGCACCTTGAAGATACTCCGTCCCTTCTTCTCCAAAGCAGAAAAATACCACCGATCAAAAAGATCTCTCACATGTCTCGGGGGGGCCCAAACCAAACCAGCATTCTTAACAAAGAAAGCCCACACCATAGCAGCAAAAGCACAAGAGAGAGAGATGGTTAACGGATTCTTCATTATGCATACACATCACACAAACCTGAGGGGATAGAGCCATGAATTTTCTTCTCCTTTGAAGATTTTCTGTGGTGTTAATACGATTAAGAAAAACAGTCCGCACAAAGGCTTTAAATTTAAGAGGGACTTTAGATCCCCAAAGACGAGAGGTGGAGAATGGAAACAAAGGATTCGGACTTATCTTCCGGATAGAGCCAAAAAAAGATTTACGAGAGAAACTGTCACTGGGATCCAAACGCCAAACATGGGTATCAAGGGAGGCCTCATCAATAAAAACATTTTTAAGGAGGTCAAAGAGATTGCCTAACTCTTCCACCTCTACCGATCTATGTTCCCGACGGAGAGGAAGATTCCAAGAGAGACCTGAATGAGACCAACTCAAGACATCAACAACTAGGGACTCTTGACAACAAACTAATCGGAAGACTCTTGGAAAGCAGGAAGCCAAGGAATTCTCTCCCCACCAGACATCAGTCCAAAAATGAATAGACAAACCTGAGCCCACAGAAAATTTAATCTTATTGGAGAACATAGGAAAAAGAGAGGTAATATTCTTCCAAGCACTAGTTGGTTTAGGGTTGACGTCCCACCCATTTGAATGAACACCAAATTTACTTGCAATGACGGAACGCCACAGAGCCTTCTTCTCTGTGCTAAATCTCCATAACCATTTGCTCAGAAAAGCCTGATTCCGTGAGTAAAGATTGCCTAGGTTAAGCCCACCTTTCTCCCTTTCCTTACACACATCAGCCCATTTTACTAAATGATCCTTTTTAACCCCACCACCCTCCCAAAGGAAATCTCTCGGAATTTTTTTTCATCCTATTAATCACGACTTAGGCGCCTAAAACAGAGACATATAATGAGAAGGAAGGCAACCTAGAGACGCTTGAATCATAATGATGCGTCCTTCAAAAGACAAATAATTATGCTTCCACAATGCCAGCCCTTTCTCCATTTTTTCAATAACCGGTGACCAAAGTTGAATACTTTTATGATTCCCATTCAAGGGCATACCTAAATAAATCATCGGCCATCTCCCTGCCTCAAATCCCATAACCGGAAAACACTCCTGAAGGTAAGACTCCTCCACATTAATACCAGTCAAACTACTTTTTTCCATATTCACATTCAACCACGAAAACATTTCAAAACATTTAACAATGCATTTGGTCTAGAAGACATTAGCTTTTGATGCTTCCACAAAAATGATTGTATCATCCGCAAATTACAGATGAGACACGGGAATACGATCTCTCCCAACTCTAAATCCCTGGATTCTACCAATCTCCTCCGCTTTCCAAAGAAAACGACTCAAAACGTCACTCACAAGGGTAAAAAGAAGGGGGGAAATAGGACCCCTTGTCTAAGACCACGAGACGACGGGAAAAGACCGACAATGCCCCCATTAAGACAAAAAGAGAACTGAACATTACTAATGCAACCCTTGATCCACCTACCCCACCGATTCGGAAACCCTTTCCATCTCAAGACAGACTCAACTAAGTTCCAATCAATCTTATCATACGCCTTTTCCAAGTCAACTTTCAAGATAAAACCTTTATTCCCGGACTTAATCTTCTCTTCAATACATTCATTCGCGACCAAGATACTATCTAGAATCTGTCTCCCTTTGATGAAGGCGCTTTGATTGCAAGACACCACTTCCCCAACCACATCTTTAAGTCTATTCGCAAGAACTTGGCAATAATCTTATAGACGCTTGTCGTGAGGCTGATGGGTCTAAAGTCCTTAGTTCTCACAACACCTTTAACTTTAGGGATCAAGGCAAGGAACGTGCAGTTAGTTGCTTTATTAATAATCCCACTAGAATTGAACTCCTTGAAAACCTTCAACAAATCATCGTTGACAACATCCCAGCAATCTTAGAAGAAAGCCAAGGAAAACCCATCTGGAGCCGACGCTTTATTTCTATCAAGATCCCAAACCGCCTTCTCAATCTTTGGATTCTCCATCCTATTAAGGTCAAAGAACCAATTCTGGTCTGAGGAATAGAGGTTGCTAAAAAAATCAGTAAGCTCCTTTTCAATACCAATGGGATCCTCCACGGCACCCGAGTCAATCATCAACATGGGAATCACATTCTTTTTGTTTTTGAAGTTGGCCATTTTATGGAAGAACTTAGTATTGCCATCGCCTTCTTTGATCCATTTGATTTTAGATTTTTGTCTCCAAGATATCTCCTCTTTCCTAAGGATCTCCTCTAATTCAGATTTCAGATCTCTCTCCTTCTAACCGAGTCATCTCCATTCAGCCCTGAAACCTCTTCATTCCTATCCAAGCTACCAATATTCTCCATAATTTCTTTTTTCTATCCGGGATCCATCCAAATACCTCATTGTTCCACACACGAATCTTCCCTTTGATCTCTATAAGGGCCCTCATAAACTTAAAACCTTCCCAGCCCTCCAACACAGGCACATCCTTCCACCAAGATCTTATCATATCCACAAAATTAGGATGAAGGAGCCACATGTTCTCAAATCTAAAAGGGGGGGTAAGGGACCACCCAAGACAACCTTATCATTGCTCAACAAGAGAAGGGTGTGATCGGAAATGGGTCTGGGCAACATCCTCAGGGTACCATGAGGGAAATGAGATTCCCACCTAGAAGACCCCAAGAGCCTATCCAATCTGCAGAATAAAAGCTTCTCCTGAAAGCTCGACCAAGTAAAAAAAAACCCCTAACAAGGGGAAGTCAAACAAACCTTCCCCATTAATAAAATCAGCAAACTCCCTCATACTCCTAGTTACTCTACTTCCTCCCAACTTCTCATGGCAGAATCTGATTACGTTAAAATCACCAAAAAGACACCAAGGAAGGTTCCAGAGATCTCTAACGACCTTAAGTTCCTCCCAAAACAGGCTTCTAAACCTAGGTTTATTAGGACCATATATACTAGACAGGACCCACTCAAACCCATCAACCACACTTATAAATCTGAGTGAAAGGAAGAAGCGACCTTTCCACACATCCACTTTTTTAACAATATCGGCATTCCATATCATACAAGTACCGCCCAATCTACCAACATAAGGAACAAAATCCCATTCCTTATCTTTAACATCCCCAATATGTCTTTAAATCTTTTTAGGCGTCACCTCCATTTTTGTTTCCTAAAGCACAAGGATAATGGGCCTAACCTTCCTACTTAACTCCTTAACAACTCTTCTTTTTTCACTGCCTCCCAACCCTCTAATATTCCAACTAATGATCTTCATTGAGTAACTCTGCTATCCCTACCCACCCCCCGTCCTTGGGTTTCCTCCTCTGGTACTGATGACAATCCTGCAAACTACCCCCCTCCTTATGCATACCACCCACATCCACTTTAACTACTTCAGACCTGACCCTAAATTCCTTCACAACATCAGCTACAGATACTGATTCACCCTTAGAGTTCATAGCCTGAATTTGAAAGTCAGCAGCTACAATACCAATACCCTCCCACACGTCACCCTCTCCACTAATTTCCATAGCACGCTCCGTGCAAATGTCCAAGAATTGCGACTGTGAACAGACCTGGGCAATCTTTACACCTGACTCAGAACACGTTTTAGGGAACAAGGAACCAGAAAAATTAGCACTGGAAGAGAGCTCGAGTGTCCATCCTGCAAACTCATGTTGGTGACACCAAAAGATGAGGAAACAGCCAAAGGGCAATCAATTAAATCAGCAATACCTGAAGGATTAAATACCTCAATGTTGCTATGTTCGTCTGCAGCTAATGAAGGAGTGAGAAGAGATGAATTGGACTCTAATAAAAAACCTGTACTGGGCTCGGGAGGAACACTGGAGAAGGACAGCTCCTAAATATTAAGAACACCACAGAGATCCGTCTGGGGAGAAGAGGTACTCGGCTCCGTCTCATCAGGGATGTTCATCTGATACTGTATCAATGGAATCTCGTTTACCCTCCCAATCACATCTGACGAGACCCCGACAGGAGACTCAGAAGAAGAGAAAAGCTGCCTATGAGGGACAACGCGAGCATCAACCTGAAGAGAGAGAGCCTCAGATGCTAACTCGTTCCGACCTTCAGCTTCCTTCCTACACAAAACAGAATCTTGACTCTTAGATACTGAATCACGAGAGTACTGAGCGTCGATTTCGCAGCTGATAACATTCATCTCATTAGACCAGCATCCATCCATCCGATTAATTAAAGAAGAAGCAGGAATTTGGCACAGATTACACGCAAGGAACAGATTAGGGCGTCTACTACTTTCACCACTATCCTTCATCAAATCCCCATACCTAGATCTTGCCGAACTTGGAGAATCTCTAACCCCTCGAGGAAAATTCCCACCGTCTGGCGTAGCCACCGAAGCAGACTGAACTTGCAATGTGGATGACACCTCTCTTTCACTCGATTCCCCATCGTTCCCAAACACCTTTACCGATTCCAGCCTTTGGAGATCCTGCATTCTTCTAATCAGTGCCTTCTCAACTTCAAGACTAATAACCGATTCCAGGTCAAATTTTCTCCTAGAGCTTTCCCTAAGCCCTCCCATGGTGAAAGGAAAAGAACGAGAAGAAGCTCTGAAAGTTTCTCGACCCCTACTGCTCTGAGAAGGGCTTCCTCCACAAGCCAAATCATTTAAAGTACCATGGGCTTCAATAGGCCCAACAACTTCTAAACGAGGTCCAACGACAACTATAATCAATAGGGAGCACACCACAAACGTCCACAACATTAGGGCCAGACACACGGCCCAGACCCCCCAGAGGCGTTAGGAGGCCCAGACAACTGATAAGGAACGGGCGGTAAAGACTTATCCATATTATAATTTGAAAATACCTGGGTCCACACGCTAGATTATTCCCCACGTTAGCCAGGCCACCTGAGTCCCCCGCCACAACACGTGCCCAAGACCATACACCCTCCTCTCGTCCTGGTTGTTTCCCTGAGAAATCACAACGCCCTTAGCCGTTGGAAAATTTGCCAGAATATCCACAAAAACTTCGAAGCAACTAGACCCATCCCACAAGACGATGGATCTAGGGATTCTTCTAAACAAAATTTCTCTAACCCAAATCTCCACTTTCCCCAAATCATTTCTGAACACAGAGATATTCCCAATATCTTTGAGACCTCTGAACAAATCCCCCAAAATCTTGAAGCACTTCACGGCCATAAGATGAGACGGCACCCCATCCACAACCATCCAAATCCCTTCAGGCTTTACCGGATCCGAGTTAATTCCTTCCCCCAACGGCCATCTGGAAAAACAAACCTTTGACTCAGAGTCGCACGTTACTGATTTCAGAGACAACACCACTTTGGCATCTTCCTCAAACTTCACAAAGAGAACAGCTCTGAAACCATTAATACCCACAGAGTTTTCAACAGCAAGTTCTCCACCGATTTCCAATTACTAATTCTTTTTGAAGCTTGACAGCATATCACCAGAGCCCATTTTGTATCGTTAGGGCAAATCGCAACAACAGGGGACCAACCAAAGTTATCGACCCTACCTGAGACCTGATTAGATTTCCAAAAATCATTAGCCGCATTTCCGATTCTAACGGCACCAGAGAGAGCTTCTCCACCGCATGGATCTCTGTGGACAGTCTCGCGACCAACATCATCTGAAGGAGCATCCTCACAAACCGCCTGTGTCATATCCCTCAAATACGACCACCCACTGTTACCGGGAGCTTGAGGAAAGAAAAGTGAACATTGCCTAGCATCTTTGGCAAAAGCTGATAGCTTCACGAAGGCACCTCTAGCGTTTCTCCTTAGTTCCATTATTAACGCTCTGCCTGCGACCCTGGAAGACCCCAGCACCCCATAGCCGTCCTCTTTGAGACTAAGTGAATCCAGTTTGCGTTTCAGCCATACCACTTCTTCATTTTGGAGGATCAACCATGATGACAGAACACCATGACGTTCTGTTAGTCTCAGCCACCTTTCTTGTTTATCTGTAAAACCTTCAACGCTGATCTCTTTACCTTCCACACGACAACTCCGTCGCGCTGCCTTGCTTGCTTGCTGAGCCATGCTTTCTTTCTGTAATACGTGGCTAGGGTTGGTGAGCACTCTGTAATCATCTGTAGGCACAGACATGAAGCAATCCTCGACAGTAGTGATTCATCAGACCTATTTGCTTCTATTTGTTGATGAACCTGTTTATGTATCAATTTCATGTGTTATGCTATTTCTTCAGCTTTCACACTAACCTTCTACAGATTTGGAATATGCATCAAGTCTATAACACTGTCGGGATTCTATCCATACACTACCTCAAAAGGACTATGCTGAGTTGTACGGTTCTTTGAATTATTGTAAGCGAATTCAGCAAGTGGCAGGACTAAGTGCCAATGCTTTGGATGGTCTCGGATAGACATCTAAGAGAATTTCCCTAACTCCTAGTAACAACTTCCGCCTGACCATTCATTTGAGGATAGAATGAAGTGCTGAAGTCTCATTCTGTACCAATCTTCTTCCATAATGTACGCCAAAAGTACCCATTAAACTTTTAATTCCTATCAGAAACAATGGAGCAAGGAACATCACCATGTCTTCGATAAATATCCCTGAAGTAAAGATTTGCTATGTTTGTGGCATCCATGTTTTTTGACAAGCAACGGAGTGAGCTATTTTCGAAAATCTGTCTACTACCACCGTGATAGAATATCGTGACTCGAAATTGTTAATCTCAAATTACGACTATCATGTATAAACCATAGCAGTTATTTGTGATAATACATATATTACCTGCTTTATGGTTGCATCAGAGTAACTAAACAGTGGAAGGTAAGAAATCTACGGATAGACATCCTAACCAAGGGATATATACATGAAAACAAAAGTGTACAATATTACAACTGCTCACATCAAGTCCAAAACTTTACAACCCACTCTTACTTTTTCTTCTCTCTTTGCCTCTCTCACAACAGACAAATGTGATTTTGCTCTTCTTCCCGAACCTGAGTCTCCAGTTCCTCTAGTTCATCCTCGTCCTCTAAAATAAATTAATTTAATGACACAACAGTTCTAGTAAATAATAATCATATCATAGAGATAAAACAAATCATTTGAATACATATATGAGAGGAAACTAAATCAGAACATATATGCATTTTTAGTTCATGTATGCACACACCTACATAGGCCGTCTAAATTCCATTAATACCCGTATCACATATAGTTTCCATATTGTAAGGATATGAATAACTAAGAATACAAATAGAAATAGACTTTAGATGACACAATACAATTCATGCAACTTAACTAGAAAGTACAATAGAAAGTATCTGGGATAGGCATATAGCTATCCAGGCTATTTTATAGCTAAAGGCATGGACGCGGTGATGCCACCCCCTCACGATAGTCAGATCACAGGTCTGACTTGCCGGCACAAGGCTCACAGCAAAGTATACCATATCGCGATGTGGGCCTTTCATGTTTGTTTTGCTCTGTGGAGCCATGTCATGTAAGTGAACTCATTGATCAGATGAGTCACTGTAACCACTTGTACAAGGGTCCATATCGTATAGTTTGCATCCCATGTGGCAAATATATGAAACCCAGTCATATACTCATATTCACATCATCTGTATTATATCACGTCTTTTTTTTTTTTTTTTATCATATCATGTGTCATGTCATGTCTTTCATATAATTTAATATGCAGGTCATTTCATAACGTTTCATATTTTTATGTATACTTTGGTGTCGAAATACGATAACTCATTTATTGTAAAATCATATGTAATACCTTATTAAACCATTAAAATTGAAATTTAATGCCCATAAACAATAAAGTCCAATCCCTATAAATCAGAACCAAAACTTTAAATATTGTAAAATGCATTCATTTGCAAGCCGAGGAACATCCTCCAGTAGACTCACGGGGACTTCGGTGAACCGACAAGGGTCTTCTGCTAGCCGAAGCCCTCCTCCGACTAACCGAAACCTGCAGAATTTATACCGAACAACATGCTTCCTCACACTTCGTATAAATCATTTTCTATGTATCTAACCTTCGAAGGCAAGGAAACAGATCTTCAAATAATGGTGGATAGATCTCTTTCATTGCTATTTCTGGGGGCAGCTAATTTCACTGAATTCAGGGGAACTTCGTTTGCAGAATTTGAACATAGATGGGGGATGTTTTGAGATTAAGGATTGTATAGGATTTACACTGAAAGGGATACAGATCTTTTTTACACAATTTCAAATGTTGTATAGGGAGGAATAGTTCTGTACAGTTACGGTTTTTTGGGACATATTAATACAAAGTTTTATTACTGATAAAAAAAAACATGAAATAACTGTTAAAATTTACAAACACAATTGAATTATTCATAGAAAAAGATCAATGCAATACTTGTACGTTGCTGTACTCATGTATATAGATACCTTAAAACTGAAACTAAATACTTGAATTGACGAACATCGCAAAATCAACAAAATCTCTATGGCTATTACTTATATAGCTTAGGTTTTCTTCTTTTTATCCTTTCCTCTTCATCTTCTTTACTTCTTCTTCTTTTCTTCTCTTCTTCCCTACTGTTTTTCTCACTAATTCATCTGAAGCAACAGATCTAATTAATCAGGTTTTAATATTTATGCTTAGAATTAGTTAGGTAAATACTAATTACAAGTTAATGTAATTAAGTAACTACTAATCCCCCTTATTAACATTATTTTAACTTAAACTAATATAAGATTTATCCATTAGAGACGTGTCTCTTGTTTTGCTCTCCTTTGCCACGTGGCGTTCAAAGAATCAAGGTTACTTTTGACAAGCCCTCAATGGCATTTCGTGAATAAGAGGATTTCTAATAGACCTTACTTTTTAAAGTATTTATAAACATGCTAATTTATAAAAGACAGATTAATGATTCGATGTAGTGTCCTCGGAGGGTTCTTATTCTATTAATTAGTAGGAACCACTTCTACTAATTGTGAAGATTAAGTACTAATTAACCCTCCTTAATTATAGATAATTATAACTAACAGTAATTACGTAATAAAGTCAAGACTTTCAATCTAGTTAACTTAGGTATTAGGCATTAACTAATTACCATTAATTGTAATTAATTTGTACTTGGCAATAATGAAAGGCCAGGATATTACATAGAGTTTGCTTGTCTTTGTGTAGTAGGAAGGCCAAGCACAAAATCTATACTAACCGCTATCCATGGTCTAGTAGGTATTGGTATTTGTAAAGGCATATAGGATCCGGCATTAGTAGCACCTCCCCTAGATTTGTGTCATACATAACATCTTGCACATGCCTTGTAACATCCCGCCCTAAACTTGGCCAAAAGAAATCTGAATTCCCCAACTCTATACCCTTATCATGCCCAATATATCCCAAACCATGCTGCTGTATGATGATCCTTTACCTCAAGGAACAATCTGGAATGCATAACACCTTCAAAGAGATACTGTATGCCATAATCACTCTGCTGTCCAGCCTATACATAATGAATAATTGGGCCAAAATATGCATCTTCTTCATACAAATCTTTGAAGGTGTCAAATCCCAACACTTCCACTTGAATGGCATTCAATAACTTGGCTTGTCTACTCAAAGCATAAGTAACTCGATTATGAACACCAGCCTTTTGTTTCAATATGAAAGTAAATTCCTGCGAATAATTTGCTCATCCACCATGTCTTGGGTTTTTCATTGACCGTTGATGTGCTTAAGTGCCTCATGGTATGAGTGAAGGATGAACTCCTTTTGCACTAGGTAATGAAGCCAATTCCTCATTGTTTGCATAATTGCATAAAATTCCAGATCATAAGTGTAATATGGGATCTGTGGGCCTTGAGTTTTTTAATATAGAAGGCTACAGGCTGTCCCTCTCAACTAAAGACAGCACCTAGTTCAACTTGGGAAGCATCACAATCTACTTCGAATACCTTCTCAACGTCTGTAAAGGCAAGCACAGGAGCTTCCTTGGTCCATTTAAAAGCACCTTTCTTCACGCAATCTGTTGATTGGAGCTACTATGGTACTGAAATTTCGAATAAGTCTACTGTAGGAAGTAGCTAATCCACGGAAGCTATTCACTGCATGGATTATAGATGGTGTAAACCAGTCTAGAATCGTTTTTACCTTCTCTTGATCAACCATTACCTCTTCAGTTCTTGTGGTTAGCAGACAACATTTCCTTGAGCAAGGCATCCAAAATCAAGTGAAGGTGTTGCATATGGTCTTTAATACTATGATTACACAAGTATATCATCAAAATAGACAGCTTCAGATTGTCCAATGAATGGGTTGAGAACCTGGTTCATGACTTGCATGAACTTACTAGGAGGCGAGGTATGGGTTGGCCAAAAGGCATAATCAGCTACTCATACAAGCCTTTCCGTGTCTTGAAGGTGGGCTTCCACTCATCCCCGGGCTTTATACGAATCTGATGGTAACCACTTTTCAAATCTATTTTAGAGAAAATCTTTGAACTCTCCAACATATCTATGATCGAGGCGAGGTATGGAAAACCGGTACTTAACCGTTATTTTGTTTATAGCTCTACTATCAATGCACATACGCCAACATCCATCTTTCATGGGTGTAAGTAGTGCTGGTTCTGCACATGGGCTCATGCTTTCTCTCACAAATCTCTTGTCCATCAACTCTATAATTTGATGGTTGAGCTTTTCATGTTCCTTCAGGCTCATTCTATAGGCTGCCTTGTTAGGTAAATTAGAACGAGGAATAAGATCAATGCAGTGTTGAATATCCCTCAGAGGAGGCAATCATGGAGGGAGGTCATTAGGAAATGAATCTGCATAGTCTCTCATTAATGCCTCTATGCTCCTTGGAATTGAAGGGGCTGCAATTTCTTCTTCCCAACTAATGTATAGATCTGTCCACACTCTTGGGCTTCAACCACAAATTTCGTCATGGTAAGAAAATTGACGTCCTTGCATAAATTAGGCTTTTAGAATCAACTTTCTCCCTCATGGACCAATGTATCTTTTACATTATCTTTTCAAAACGAGTATATATTCTTTCTTCCATCATGAGTGGTAGCACGGTCATATTGCCATGGCCCCCCAATAATATATGACATGCATCACACTGAACGCTATCATGGTATTTACTTCCGATGGACAAGGAAACAAGGCAATGTTGTGTAATTGCTACCTCGTTTGTTTTCTTGAACCATGAGAACTTGTATGGCTTAGGATGCGTTTCAGTCTTCAATTTGAGCTTTTTAACAACTTCTTCAGAAACCATGTTTTCGCAGCTCCCACTATCAATGATCATCTTGCATACCTTTTCACGGATCGTACGTGTGTAGAAAAAGTTCGTTCTCATCCAATATTCTAACTTTGATGTTTTGGCGGCAACAAACTCTTTCACATAACAAGAGCCTCACCCTGTTCACCATATAGAATATCCTCGTTTCTTTCTTCACCATTAGCCTCGTCATAAACAGCTTCATCTTCAAATTCAGCCCAATAACCAGGTTTTTCATTTAGAAGTTGTTTTTCTTTGTCCCAAACGATCACCAGCAGCACTTCGGCAGTCTGCTTTCTTGTGTACTGGGTCCCCATACTTGAAGCATCGGAGGAATCCAGGCCTGCCTGCTGTTTTGGTTGTGGTTAATAGTACTAGTTGTGTTAGGACGATTTCTAGATGCTGTAGTTGAATTCTGCAGGTTTGCAGATCGATTACTACACTGACTGTTCTATCTCACATTGTGTCGAACACCTGATACCCCCTGGTCAGTTCTAGAACCCTACTGTCCAGCTCACTTTTAGCCTGGAGTACACCTTTGTTCTGTTGTTTTCCTACAACCAAAGTTCGTTGATAAGTTTCTGGAACCGTTTAAAATGAGTGCAAGTTAAAAACATCTTGAATACTTGGTCTAAACCTTCCCAAATATTGTGGAACCAGCTGCTCTTCACTCTCGGGCAGCTCATTCCTAACCAACAATTGATGAAGATCGTCTGTATAGTTGTCTACAGTTTTGTTTCCTTGCCATAAATTATGTAGACATTGATAAATAATCCGAACATAATATATGTAAAAAAATCTCCTTTGATTTCTTCTTCATTTTCTCCCAATTTGTAATCTTTGGTTTTCTCCATCTTTTAATTGTCAACTTCAACTGCTCCCACCCTTCAATCGAATAGCTATTTAGCCAATTCTCATTTGATATCTTCTTGTCACCTGGAATCTCCTTGTAAGCAAAGATCTGTTCCACAGGATTTAGCCAATCTATGATCTCGATTTTTAGATTCAATTCCCATAATCTATTATTATGATTAGCCAGCTCTCGTTGTTGAGCATGATTATGAAACGGGTTCTTTGAGAAATCGTCTGATTTAGAATCTTCATCTTCTTGAACTGGGTTCTCAAGGTGGGACAATCATTGGGTCAAAAATTCTACTTGTCTTCATCTGCTCAATCTCATTCTGGTTTCAGGTTGTGGATCAATTGGGGCTGGTGCTACTGTTCGACACCCTTTTCTTCTTGGATGCATGATCACGCATTAAACAGAACTCTAATTGATCTAACTCTGATACCAACTGATGCTGATCGTTCGAGAGAAATGCTAAAATCTGATATATAATCATCAGATTAGCTGGTGAACTCAGATCCAACAAAACAGCAATGTCAATTAAGAGAATATTTGATTCAACCACTGACAAGAAACAAGGAGAATAGATGTTAAGGTTGATAAACCCTTGGGCACAACGTTATGGTAAAAAAAGCTGTAGAAGCCTTCTTTATTCATTTTCAAATTCTTGACTAAAAAGAACTGCAAGTACATTTAAGTTGGTAAACCCTTGGGCACAACGTTATGGAAAAAAAAACACTGTAGAAGCCTTCTTTGTTCCTTTTCAAATTCTTGACTAAAAAGAACTGTAGAGAATTCTCAAAACTACATATAAGGGTTGCCCTTAAAAATTTAAAATCCTGGCCGTTAGATGTTATATTCTTGTCCATTAATAATTAAAACATAAAACAACTAAACAAATAATAAACTTTAAAAAGGAATAAACACTGAAATTTGACAGTCTATGGGGCATAATTGACCCTCAGGTAGTTTGGTCTAGTTGTGAGCAAATTTGATGTACTTTGGATGCTCTGTTCGATCTAAAAACTGTTCACTGATCTTTGCTGCTGCATTAGACCTAAATGGCTCAGTAACTATGATTAATAGATTTCATTTACAACATAATGTGTAATCCAATAATTCAAAACAGTTCATATGTCGAAAATTTATGATGATGTTCAATGAAAAAGTTTTCATAATGAAATACAAAAGTCTGAAATTTTTAACAGAAGATTAAAATAATCGAGACACACATCTAGATGGCCAGACTATCATATAGTTAAATGGCATTGAATACCGAGTGCCAACCCCCAACGATAAGCAAAGCTCTCAACCCATACCGACTCATGGTTTATGGTAATCCTAATAATTCAAGGAAGTCCAACCCCCAATGATGGTCAAGGCAAAGCTCACGACTCATGCTGGCACATGGCTAACGGTAATTTCAATAGTAAAAGGAGGCCCACATATACCACTTGGCCTAGGGTCCACATATTAACCTGTTAGTCTGGTATTCTTTTCACACAAAATCTTAAAACATCATTCTCATATATCATCATCATCATCTGCTGCCTTATTCCAACTAGTTGGGGTCGGTAACAAGAATCCTGTTCCTCCATCTCAGTCTGTCAAAAACCAAATCTCTTATATTTGCATATATACCGCATAAAATTCTGTTTCAATGTTGCCACTGGTATCATCATTGTTCAAATCATATATTACATTCAAATTGTGTTTCAAAATTTCATAATTTAAGTTACATTAGAAACTAACGGATCAATTCATAACTAATCTGCAGGAGGAGCAGATTAGGACTTGATGAATAAGATTAACTGGTTTTGGATTCCAAAATCAAGACTGTCACGGGGTTGGAATGGGGCGGTGGAATTAAAAAAATTCCTAACTAGTTCTTGTTAGCTTTGATGTTTTTGCTACAGCAACACCCTTTCTTTGTATTTTTTTTTCGTATTTCTTTCTGCTCTATATAGAATATTTTTCCTGTTGTAGTGACTCGTATGCTCCACAATTCGTATTCGTATTGTACTTTCTGTTGAGCATCACCAATGGTTATTTCATCTGTGCTCTTTTCTTCACATTAACCACAGATCGCTCTTGAGGAACTCGCAGAGAGAGTGAATGGAGATATTCGTATGGCAATAAACCAGTTACAGTATATGAGCCTCTCCATGTCAGTCATCAATTATGATGATATAAGACAGCGCCTTCTTAGTAGTGCAAAGGATGAAGATATATCACCCTTTACGGCTGTCGATAAGTATTGCCTCTTTATGCTTATCTCTTCCTCTGTGAATGTGTTGCATGCTATGGCCTTTCCTTATGCTTTATCTCTTCTCTTGGAATACTCTTACTCACTGTGAAATTTTGATAATTTCGATTAAATTTTGCTATTTACTTTACATAAAGAAACTATTTAAAAGTTTCCTATCGAAACTTCATTTCATATCGGTCCTTCAGATGGAAATCATCGAGCAATAATTAGTGAAGTATACTAGAGGTTTTTTTTCTTTTTTGTCTTTTGTAATTTAATTCCCCCCCAAGAAAAAATTCCTGGCTCTGCCCCTGCTTTAGAAGATGTCTTTTGAAGCAACGATGAAAAATTGTTTAACAGCTAATAGAAATGGGCATAAAATCAGATTCATAGGAATCACAACCAGTAGGAATTGGTTAGCCAGTATAATGTTTCATTGTTCTAGTCTTCAGGAAGAATTTAAGGACTTGATTGAGCCACCTGCATCTGCATTTTTGCATTGATTTTCTCATTTTGCTTGCTACATGTCTCTTCCTTTTTTTATGCAAGGCCTAACATGTCATGCGACCTTCTGGTAAGGAGATGGTTTGCGAATTTGTGTGTAACCTAAATATTGTAGTGCTCACATATTATATCTTTCTCTTTGTGACTGCTTGCTGGTTTTGATTGCAAGGTCACATGCTCAACTCGGGAAAACATGCTATGATGTTTGTAGTCCATGAAAGTGTAGTCTTCATGCTAACTTATATTTTCATGCATGTAGGCTCTTTGGTTTCAATGGGGGGAAGTTGAGAATGGATGAGAGGATCAACCTGAGCATGAGTGATCCTGATCTTGTCCCTCTTCTTATCCAGGTTCTTTCTTTGCTTGTGTACATATAGTTCACATTATCGGTTGGATCACCTACAAAAATTTGGTTGCAATTTCATTGTTTTTGGTATTTAACAATTCAGGGGGTGACACGTGACATGACTAGTGCAACATTAAAAAATATCAATTGAAAATCTGATATGTTCTTTAAACCAGATATTGGCTTTTCATATATTGTATATAATTCCGTCCCCACCTTTTCAAACAATAAAGAAAATAAGAAAACCATAACATCTCTGGCCTATATGTTCAAGCTCAAAAAACAGCTGCATCTATTAGTTAAAGTTTGTTAAGTTGCGTTGTTTCCATTTTGTTTCATAATTTTTCTTGGTAGGAAATAAATGGTAATTTATTAGATCATAAAAGGAGCGAGCCCTATGTACATGATGTGTATACAAAAAGACTAGCAGTCAAGAACAGCTAGCCATGGCTAAGCTGTTGGAAAATACAAAATTACAAATTAGACAATGAGGATTAGGATGAATTTTAACTTCCTCCATTCACCCTAGTTACACAGCTCTTATAAGATCTGAAATCATGGATGCTCATACGCCATCTATGAACAAATCATTTCTGGCCTTTAAACAATCAAATAGTCATATTCAGCCTAGCAAACTGAATTGACAGAAATTTCAAATTTTTTGATATTGGAGCAAGATCCACGAACTTGTCGCAGGGAGAACTAGAAGTAATCTATTGTCAAATCTTTCTTTCAAGTAAATGCTGTTTAGTCTGATGATTTAAAAGGTGTGTGAAGGTTAGGTCTCGAGGCTCGTCTCCAAGCTGGCTCTCTCTCTCCTTCTCCTCCTTCTCCTCTTTCTTCTTCTCCAAGCTGGCTCTCCCTCTCCCTCTCCCTCTCCCTCTCCCGCCCCCCCCCGCCCCCCCCCCCCCCCCCTCTCTCTCTCTCTCTCTCTCTCTCAGAGACACTTTTTTTCCTTATTTTGTTCGAAACAGTCTGTTGTTCTTCCTGCTCCAGTTGTTCAAATCACAGTATCTATTATTGTGATTTTCTCTTAAGGCCTGTGTTTTCCTTCTTTTGTTAGATTGAGCTTTTACTAGGGTTGTTTGTGAAAACATTATACCAATTACACTGTTTATTACTGTTATTTGGTCTTTAGGCCTGTGTTTTCCTTCTTTTGTTAGATTGAGCTTTTAATAGGGTTGTTTGCGAAAAAACTACACCAATTACAGTGTATATCAGTGGTGTGATTGGATTTGATACTTCATTGATCGGCAAAAACTACACCAATTACAGTGTATAACAGTGGTGTTATTGGATTTGATACTTCATTGATCGGCATATGGCCTTAATAGGGTTGGCTTTTTTTTTGCTCAATAGTGTTTAACAAGTGGATGTGATAAGTTTTGGTCCTTGGAACATTAGTTATTGCACACAACGCTAATAGGGTTGTTTGTGAATAAAAAATTAACCAATGTCTGTATCATAGTGGTATCGGTGTAATCAATTGGTACCTCATTGATCCATGCAGCCGTAATAGGGTTGTTTGAACAAAAATAATCCAATGACAGTGTCTCTTATTGGTTTTGGCACTGCATTGATTGAATCACAGCCCTAATAGAATTATTTATGAAAAATAATAATCCAAAGAGTTTTTGGAGCAGTTTGCTATAAAATTGATCGACTCACAGCCCTAACAGGGTGTTTAGCAGCAATTTGTTACATAAAAGTAGAATATTGATTGGAGGAAGTATTACATAAATGGGCCAAATGGGAATCATTGGAAATAGATTTTCTCCTAAATAAATATCAGATTGAATTCTCATTATCACCGTGACTGTCAAAAATGCACTTGAGGACTAATTATCACTTATCTCAACCAACAGCCAGCTATTTGTTTCACAAGTGTCACTTCATCATTATGTATTAATTGACAAATGTGTGTGTATGCGCGGATGTGTGTGTGCGCATGCCTGGTTGTCTGTCTCTTATTGAAATTAGATACGGTCAAGATGTGGTTTTAAATATGGTAATTGTTAGTGTGGGCGAGGAGACCCATACAACCCCTTTTTCTCGTTTCCTCTTTTTCCTTTCTTTCTTTATTTGTGTATGTACTGTTTTAGCCCTAGTTCTAGTTAATATATAAACTCTCT
>JAUPMG010251355.1:0-21924 GCA_031762675.1 Pachysandra terminalis
CTAGGTTATACAATTAGGATTTCACCTAATTAAATAATAGGAGTTGATTTGAAAACACTAGACTAGATACTATATTTTCGCTGCTTATACTATAAACATTTGGTCGGATATTAATTTAAGAATTTTAATACCTAGCAAACCATACACCTTTAATATCCGATTTTATCTTAGTTTGTTTTGGCTAAGATATCGCTGCCACTCCCAGACTTCTGTCTTGAGTGAAGGTTACGGGTTCGGATTCGGGTCGCCTAAGAGGTGTCCGGTTCAGGACGTGACACCATGATATGCATGGGATGCCATGATGAATGTGGGGTTCACTCATTTTATGCAATGACATGAACAGGTATATATACATAGGCCCAAACACAAAGGCCTCATCAAACAATGATATGCACATGAATGTTATTCATGGATACACGACCCCTTTCGGGCTAAGGATACCTCGCCGATTCTATGTGTACAACATTGTTTTAAGGAGTCACAGCCTATGTGAAGTCATGCCCCACCTCTAGTTTTGATCGTGGGAATGAATCCGGGGATCACCAAGATATCCCACGTGTACATCAATCACACACACACAACCAAACGATTGTCCTCCGTATATATATTTGTATAAAATATATATACAGGTATCAATGGGATCTTGGGGTTGCAAATCCCTCACCCTCAAATAATATTAGATTTGATCAATAAGTCCCTCCTTGGGGATACCAGAGAACCATATCTCTCATTTGGCACTTCACCCAGAAGTCCAAGTATCCTCACATGTTACTCTATGGTTCTTCATAAAGGAGCCATGGTAGTCTGGGGTCCAAGTCCTCACAAGGACTGGTCATGCATGCATGTCCATTACATGAATGATACTAGCAAGAAACTACATGATATGCAACATACCATCAAGTGAAAAATCATCACTCAATCTAAATATATTGAATCAATCATCCATATACTCAAGAAATGATGCTAAAAATGCAAGAAAGGCATTCTATATAGTCACATCAATCTAAACACACATTCATCCATGAATGAAATATACATGATACACTACAGGTCATGCATAAGTGTATGAGGTTCTAGTTTCATTTCACTTGTCCAATCACATCATCAAGTCCACATAATCATTATCAAGCATGTTTATGTTTTACACAACAATCACATTTCTTATATGTATTAATATGAGGCTCAAGTTCATAACAATCTAGCATAATAATGAGCCAG
Source organism: Pachysandra terminalis (assembly GCA_031762675.1). Taxonomy (NCBI): domain Eukaryota; kingdom Viridiplantae; phylum Streptophyta; class Magnoliopsida; order Buxales; family Buxaceae; genus Pachysandra; species Pachysandra terminalis. The sequence goes on from JAUPMG010251355.1 coordinate 1,219, forward strand.
TCCGGGTATCAACCCCTGCCTAAAACTCCCATAACAGTGCTCAAACACCCACTGTCGATGGGAACCATCATTGCCACCGACCACATATCAATATAGAATATAACCCTCTGTCGGCGGGTCCGTCGGTGGACTGACGACCCACCGACCAAAATCAAAGGTCTCTTCGGTGGGTGCCATCGGTCCCAGTGACCACCCACCCACCCAGGTCCAAAACCAATCCTTAGTCATCGTCGGCGGGTCCGACGGTGGACCGACGACCCACCGACCAACTGTCAATCTATCCTTGGGTGGGTACCGTTGGTACAGCCGACCACCCTCCAACCATATCCGTTGGCGGGTCCATCAGTAGACCGATGACCCACCGGCCAAGTCAAGCCCAAATCCAAATATCTCGTAGGTGGGTGTCGTCGGCACCATCGACCACACTCCTACCAAATGTGTTGGCAGGTCCGTCGGTGGACCGACAACCCACCGACCAAAAGCCAAATCTAAGCCCATGTTTCAAGTGCATCGGCGGGTCCATCGGTATCACCGACAAATCCACCAACGATTTCGGTATGTGTCGTCAGCGAACTGACTACCCACCGACCAGCACATCAAGTATACAACACACTGTCGGTGGATTGTCGGTAAGCTGACACACCCACCGACAGGGTCACCCTGTAATCATTCTCGTCGGTAGGTGCCGTCCGCAGACCGACGCACCCACCGATAGTTGCGATTTTGGGTTTTTCGCCCATTTCGCTCCACACTTAGGGTTTTCCAGTCCTTCTCTACCTAGGTCATCTTTTAGGGTTAAATTTAGGTCAAAATGGAGTTATAATCATAAGGAAACTTCACAACAATGACAATCAAAACTACATTTAACAAATCACTCAAGAAATCTTAAGAACACACCATCAACACAAATCTGAAGCAATAACTTTAATCTAGAAAATAAGTACCAACATTTATCATTTCAACATGATTATCATACAGAAAAATGATACTCATAATCATACAAACATCACAAATCTTCATAGGTTCATTCATATGAAATGAATCAAAGAAATCCTAAAGATTACAAAGCAAGTGTACACACTACACATCTTTCTCCTTGCTTCTTGCCTCTCTTTCTCCGAGAGCTTTGCCGGAGCCCAGCGTGGGTAACCCCTCCTTCAGGGGGAGGAAAACTCGTAACCTCCCCACCCATTGCTGCATCCACCATCCCTCCACCCTCCTCTATGAAACCGCTGACTCGGGCTGCTCAACATGCTCAGTCATTCCCCCCATCCGTCCATCCTCATTGCAATCTTCCTACTTCACCATCCCCATCTGGTGTTGGCATGGCCTCCCCAGGTAGCTTCTGCCCCTCTCCTCGCCAAACCCAGCCTCCTCTTCTTGATCCTGGTCTGCACTCTCCTACTCAGAGTGTAGGCCCCTTCCCTTGCTCTCCATCCCCTTCTCCTCTTCCGGGATCCTCATCTTCCTCACTGATCCCCTCCAGGGTATGCCAATGTTGGGTGACTCTCTCTCTTCTTTGTCTCCTGTGCTAGAGTCTAGGTCGCATGTTGCAGCCTTTACTGTTGCAATGATGCAGGGTATTGGCTCACCTAAAGTGCGTGAGTTTAGCATGGTGATTGGGGGGCAATGCAGGTATCCTGCTTCTGGTATAGTGCATTCCCAGGTGGTGGCTGAGATGCCGTGCTCGAGCCCTGTTCAGGGAAAATCCATTTCGGTGCCTCTGTGGTGTGCCGCTCTTCCCCTAGGGACTGGTGAGTCGCCTCTACCGGATCGAGTCTCTGTACCCGATCTGTCTATTGGAATTAGTGCATATGGGTCAAGTTCTTTTGAGCCCTCGGATCCACGAATTTCATATTTGGGTTCCTGCTTGATTTTCCCTCCGTCTTCTCCTTTCGAGGAGGGTGAGTTTGTGTTGCCTACTCCTCAGTATGTTTTGGGTATGTCTCTAGGCCTTGTCGGCCCTGCCCCACTTTCCCAATCCATGCTTCAGTCTGCCTCGCCATCCTTCACAAGCTTGCCGAAACCTGCCCCTGTTTCTACTATGGAAAGGTGTTCCCCTGTTATCTGTGCATCTGCATGTTCTGAGCCCCTTCCTAAGTCCTGTTCTAGGACAAGATCTGAGGCGCCAGAAACTTGTACATGGACGAGCCTATTCACACATTTGAAGCCAGCTGCTCGAGCACAGCTGCAATACTTCCCCCTTCAGATGCATAATGGCTTGGTTGTGGTAACCCCACCTATAGAGGTGATAGAGGATGGGATAGCCATCTGTAATGGCACATTAGTGGGACATTGTTTGGATAAAAAACTCCCTTTCCACGTGGTTTCAACCCTTGCACAAAAGATTTGGGGTAAACACTGAGCAGTTGAGGTTACTGCTAACAGTGCTGGATTTTTCTTCTTCAAATTTGTCAGCCAAGTGGTGAGGGACAAGGTATTGAATGCTGGTCCATGGCGTTTTGCAGGACGACTTCTCATTCGAAGGGAATGGAGACCCCAAATGAAGCTTCATAAGAAGTGCCTAAGCACAGTACTTGTGTGGATTAAATTGTATGACATTCCTCCTGAATTATGGACAACTTAGGGGTTAAGTTATATTGCTAGTGTCGTCGGTGTTCCTATTGGTATTAATCAGGCTACTAAATCTCGTACAATAATGCAATATGTTTAGGTATGTGTGGAAATCGAAGCTGGTGCTGAGCTTCCTGGTAGCATTACCATTAATGTGTCTGGTAACCCTCAAGCAGAAGACCTTGTGGAGGTGCAGGTTGAGTATCAATGGAAACCCCAATCATGTACCAATTGAAAGTGCTTTGGACATTAGACAAAGGCATGTCCAAGAGTCCCAAAACCACCTCAACAATGGGTTCCTAAAGGGAAGAAACTTTCCATAAGGAAGGAGACCCTTATGAGGGAAGAGGGAAGTAAGATGGAGACTCTGACTGAAGATGTTTAGAACCTAAAGGCTAACCAGGATCAGGAAATTGATGGAAACAATCCCATGGGTACCAAAGGGAAAACTGATCCAAATCATGGTGAGGCTAGTGACACTGTTCTAGACATGCTGGTTACAAATCTTACTGAATCCATCGTGAGGGCAGTGTCTAATCCACTTGTTCCTGGGGGACTAATATCCACAAACAGATTCAGCTGTCTAGTGGGTACTAAGGAGCCCAGCCCCACCTGTGCAGATAAGATTCCTCAACAGTACAACAAGGAGGTTGGTGAGTAATCTACTCCCCACAGTAGATGTTAAAGGTATTTTGCTGGAATATTAGGCGTTTACACAATCCCATCAAACATAGGGAATTAAGGAAGCTTATTGCTTGTCACTCCCCTCCCAGTTTTGCTTTAGTGGAAACAAAAGTTAGACAGCCTAATGTTGATAAAATCATTAATCATATTGCTCCAGGGTGGGAAACTTATCTCAACCACCCTACCTCTCTCCGGAGTAGAATATGGATTGTGTGGAACAATGAGGAGGTCTATTTTACACCTTAATTCAGTTCTGATCACCTTGTCCATGGCTCATTCACCATCATAGCTACCTCTGACACAGTCATGCTTAACATTATTTATGGTTCTAATGACGAATCTGAGAGGCTTATATTATGGAGGGATCTTCATACTGTTCAAACTTCAGCACCCTGGCTCCTGGTGGGGGATTTCAATATTTTCAGATTCAGTATTGAGAAGGTGAATGGTAGGCCACTAATCCATCAAAATACAAAAGCATTTAATGATTGTCTTGACTCCCTGGAGCTTAATGATCTAAAGTTTAGTGGATGCAGATTCACTTGGACTAATAGAAGCCATCATTCAGAGAGAATCATATGTAAACTAAAGAGGGCCTTAGTGAACTTGGCTTGGCTTCAGAAGTTTATTGCTTCTGAGGTTGAATTCCTGCCTCCTGGTATTTCTGATCACTGTCCTTGTAACATAATAATTAAAGTTGATGAGCCTAGAGGTAAAGTACCTTTCAAGTTCTCTAACCACTGGGTCAACCACCCTGAGTTCATACAGATTGTCAATGATTCTTGGGTTGAGGTGATTAATGGAACTCAAATGTTCAGACTAGTTTCCAAGCTGAAAAGACTCAAGATCTGCCTCAAAAGGTGGAGTAAGTAGGAGTTTTCTGAACTACTTACCAGAATTCAAAATACCAAGGCTGAGCTTACTCAGAATCAATTGGATATGCTGAATGGGAGTGTAAGGGATCTGCATAAGGAGGAATCTAACAAATTTGGCTTGTATTGTGTTCTTCTTAGAGCCAATGAGTCTCAGATAAGGCAGAATCCAGGATTCAATGGTTGCAGGAGGGAGATACAAACTTAAAGTTCTTCTATAAATCTCTTATGGCCCACAGGTCTAGAAACAAGATCCTCTCTCTCAAAGCTCAGAATGGAGACTATGTTCTCTCTCACCACAGAATCAGCAAGATTCTCATTGAGTACCAAAAGGGCATTCTGGGTGAGGCTCATCCTCCCAGGGATAACCAACCTTCAATATCAGTGGATACTGTCCTTACTGAAAATGAGACTATTGAGCTCATCGTGCCATTCTCCATAAGTGATATTAAGGCATGCTTGTTTAGTATGAAGGATGACAATGCTCCCGGTTCTGATGGGTTTACACCTAAATTTTTCAAAGCGACTTAGGATATAAGTGGTTAAGACTTCTACTTGGCTGTAAAAGATTTCTTCAAGTATGGTAAACTTCTCAAGCAAGTCAACCACACTGATATCACTCTGGTACCTAAGAGCCCTAACCCTTCAGGTGTGGAAGATTACAGACCTATATCTTGTGTTACAACCATATACAGTTGTATAGCAAAACTGCTTGCCAACAGACTCAAGCACACACTGAATAGGATGATTGGAAGTCAACAAACTGCATTTCTCCCTAGCAGACTTGTTGCTGACAACATATTACTTACTCATGAATTGGTGAATGACTATGTAAAGACCTTAACTTCGACCCTGAATTAATTAGGATTAGTAGCTAAGTTAACCTAGATGATTAAACTAATCTCACAAGTAACCGGGATTAGGGATTAGTGGATGCCTGATCTCAGAAGATCTAACTAAACTAAGAATTTAATTAAACTAAAGGCAGCCTGTATAACCAGCGGAAAACTTAGAGGTTAATTAGGCCCTAAAAAATTAAACGGAATAATTAAGATAAAATCATTAGCACCCGAGATCTGCCCCAGATCCATCAGCAAAAGCCCCTCTAGCAGAGCCTGCATGCTTGACCTATCGGAAAAGATATGAACCAAAACCCTGATTTACCCTCACTGCTGAAACTATTCACAATCCGACCCATTAAGCCTATAAATAGAACCCTTAGGATCCATTTCAATTTTTCTCAACTCTTCTTTCTCTCTTTTCTCTCTTGGAGCTGTGGAGCATATGAAGGAAGGCTATGGAATCGCGAGATACGGAAAAGTAACTCCGACATCACTCCGGTGAAAGCCCCAAGTTGAGTAACCTATCATTGAAGTTGATATTTAGTTGTGTTTTGATATTTTGACCTAGGAGAAGGGTTGTTTGCCTCATACCTACCTTCTCCAAGGTACTTAGACCATTTACAATGTTGAATGTGGAACCCTAAACCCTGTACCATCTATTTAATCTCATATTAGGTAAAAACCAAACCCTAGGTGGAGAGAAAAGAGGGGAAAGACCCAAATTTCCACCGTAGACTGAATGAAATTGAAATACAATAATGGACAGACCTTCCTAGGAGAAAAACTAAGCTCCTGGCCAAATTTCAGACCTGCTGGCCTTTTTCTTGGCGACGACGCACTCTTCAGCACGCCGAATTGGTCGTCGAATCACAGAGGCCAAATGAGGCCCTCGGGAAGGGTCGCCAAAGGCTGTTAGGCGCGCTGAGAAGGTCGCCGAGCACCCCCTAGGCGAGCCTAAGAGATAGCTGAAGTTAACAATTGACCAAAATGGTTTGACTTCTCGTCTATCGAGACCCATTTGGACCCAACCACAAAGTGCCAATCCATTTGGCACACTTTCCTATGTTTAGGCGCGCCGAATGGTCACCGAGTAAGTCGCCAAACAGCTCCTCAGGTCCAAATGGGGTGAGTTCAATGGGAGTGCATGTATCTTGACTAGTTACACATGTTTGGCCTATTTCTGGGTCAGTTAGATCTTTGATGTGAAACTTGACCCCTCAACCTGACATGTTAGACTTCTAGTATTAGCCGACTAATAGACGATTTCGGGGAGATGGGTAAGCATGACCCCGCAAACCCTCCTGTAAGCTCGGTACCATCAAAATACACATGTTGAAATATGAATGGGAATGATAATGCCTGATTTACTCTTCCATTGTTAAATTATGCATATAAATATCTCATATTGTGAGATATGGTGGTTTGGTCATGAATATGACTTCATGTATGAATGTATTGATGATAAATGATGTGATGTGCCATATTAACCTCCATTTCTCGTAATCATGAATGCATACTTCAGTACTCTACTGGTAGTGTATAGATAAGGGTAAAGGGGTAGAATTAGATTCATTGTGATAGTGGTTAGTAAGTAGGATTATGTGATTTATGGTTCTTAGTAAGTAGGATTATATGCTTTATATTCATAGTAAGTTAAATTATGGGATTTTTGTCCATATGGTTGATTGATTAAATATATGCCTATGAATCTTGAGTATTGCATTAATAAACTGATTTGATGTGAATGATACAGATGACTATACCGGCTGTGATAGCCCCAGTCAAATACCCCACATAATGCCTTGGGTTTAGACTGTCATTTGGGGATTTGACTTTATGATCCTTCTAGTTCTATGAGAGGACGCTATGATTGTGCCCAAGCAAAGAGTGAACCCACATAGGGAACCTCTATTGTCTTCAGGAATGATGATGAGTACCCAAGGATCCGCAGGTTGCTGCAAACTTGGAAGATTCTAGGCGACCCAGGGGATCCGCAGGTTGCTGCAAGTCCTAGAGTTAGCGAGGCCATGTTCTGTCGGGTGGCGAATATGTACGATTCCCTGAGGGATACCGCAGGTTGTTGCAAGTCTTGGCCGAGGTCCCGTGATCATAAATAAGAGGGGGAATTGTGCCTCCTAGGTTGAAAGCCGTTAAAACTATGTTGTACACAAAGTAATCCTACTCCAAGGTTCGGAAGGGGGTGACTTCAGGTTGCTGGAGTACCTTGGGGTGAATTCAGGCTGCTGGGACACCCTGAGTAGAGATTGGGATCACGTGGGGTCATACACAGTTTCACACCTCGATAGCGTTTACATTTCTGTATTGCATGTGCTACCTCGATATTAGTGCTAGCGCCTCTTGTATGACGCAAGTGGCCTAATTCTCATACTTAAAACAATGTATTTATTGTAGGATAGACTGACCTCTGAGTAATACCCCGTGAGGCTGGGAGAGAACTTTATAGTCTTTAGTTATATTTGGATGCCATAACTGTACACCACTTGCATCTATCTGTATACTACAAAATGTTCAAAGTCACACACTGCTCAAAATGTTGGAACATGAGTGAATACACTTCATCGCAGGTTTACTCATTCTGCCTTCTAGCTTATGCCTGTTGTTTAACATTTTTCAGGTTCAAGAGCTTAGACGCAGAGAGAGAAACCGAAATGGGTAGCGCACTCTGGTAGATTATGTAATTTAGTCTAGATATAGACTTTATATACCTAGAATTTGTAGATTTTAGTTCAAGGTGTACTTAGTTACTTATATCTTACTAGAACTGTTAGAACTTCCACTTATGATGTGATTATTTTTCGCCATACTCGTAGGAATATGGGGTGAAGGTTGCACTTAAATTGGAAATCCTACGAAATCAGGAATTTCCGGTTTGGGTCGTGACAGATTATCACCTCTAGAAGGGTATTCCCAGATTTTCCTGTAAAATTGATTTGAAGAAGGCCTATGACAATGTCAGGTGGGATACCATTGAGCTCATGTTACAAGCCTGGAACTTTCCCCCCAAGTTCAGAAGCTGGGTTAAGGAACTGATTAGCTCCCCTTCTTATTCTCTGTCTATCAATGGCTCCTTGAATGGTTTTTTTTGTGGGAAAAAGTGGGCTTAGTCAAGGGGATCCACTTTCCCCTTACCTATTCTCCATCATCATGGAGATTCTTGACATTTGCATTAAGCAAAGGTTGCTACAACATGATTTCATGTTTTATCCTAAATGTGAGAATCCAAGAATCACCCACATCAACTTTGCTGATGACCTTTTCCTATTTGCTGGAGCTGTACCTGAAAATGCTATAATGTTGAAGAATGCTCTTGATAACTTTACATCCATTTCTGGGCTGACCATCAATCTCAATAAATCTCAACTGTTTGTTGCTGCTGTCAACCCTTCTCTTAAAAGTATGTTAAAGGAAATATGGGGATTTAGTGAAGGTCTTCTTCCTATTAAATACTTGGGAATCCCACTAATCTCTTATAAGCTTAGAGCTAGTGATTGTAGAGAGATTTTTGAAAGAACCTCCAGCAAAGCTCAAAGCTGGAAGTTCAGAAATCTGAGTTATGCTGGCAGACTGGAACTCATCAAGTCAGTTCTGTTTTCTATGCAAGTGCATTGGTGTGCTCACTTTATTCTCCCAAAGAAGGTATTAAAAACTCTCAATCAAATATGTTATAGGTTTCTCTGCGAGGGGAATGACCCTAAGAGGAAGATCTATAATGTTTCTTGGTCCGAAATATGTATGCCTAAGGTTGAAGGGGGTCTCGGTGTCTCGGACCTCATTCAGTGGAACCACATAGCCATATTTAAGCATCTTTGGCATCTCTTGAGCATGAAGAAGGCTCTTTGGGTTGAGTGGGTATATGCCCATCTCATTAAACAGAAAAGCTTCTGGGCAATCAGAATTCCCTATAGCTGTTCTTGGGCATGGAGGAAAATTCTGCAAGTAAGAGACAAATTTAGAGGTATGTGCAGCTACAAGGTGGCTAATGGTCAAAGTATTTGGATTTTTTGGGATATGCGGCACCCTAATAGTCCTCTAGGGTCTAAGATTACCCCTAGGAATATCCATAGAGCTAGATTTCAAATGGATAATAAGGTGGACAAGCTGTTAGACAATGGTTAGTGGGTGCAAAGAGGAAGTGATCTCCATGACCTCTGGGATCTGATCAACCAAGTTCCAATTCATAACATTGGTAGGGATAGATTGATCTGGCACCACTATTCTAGTGGTATGTTCTCTATAAATCTGCTTGGCAGGCTTCCAGACCTCGCTCTCAACAAGTCCCTTGGGCTCCCCTAATTAGGTTTCAGGGTGCAATCCCTAAACACAGGTTTATCTGCTAGTTAGCACTAAAACAAAGGCTTCTCACACAGGAAAAACTCATGAGGATGGGTATCATATCCCAGTCAAGGTGCCATTTATGCATATCTGATGAGGAGAGTATTGCCCACCTGTTTTTCTTGTGTCCTTACTCTAACTACATCTGGTGTAAGGTTCTGAACACATCTGGTATTTACAGAACTATTCTTCCTTGGCATGATGAGATAGATTGGTGCATTCAGCAGTGTTGTGGTTCTGATCTCAAAGCAAGGGTCTTTGGCCTGAGTTTTGGGGCTACAATATACCACCTGTGGCAGGAAAGAAACATCAGAATATTTAGATCTACCAATACTGACCAAGACCATATATTCTCTTGTATTGTGGAAGATATACGAAGATCCTTGTGGTCCAAGATAGATACTGCCCATCTTTCGGGTCAGTACAGTGCCCTACTAGCCAACTAGAGAATCTAGATGCCCTTTTGTTAGTACGATGTTTCTTTTTGTTTGTTCTGTCAGCCCTCTAGGGCTGTGAGATTTAGGAGCTGGCTTGTTCCCTTTGTCATGTACATTTTCTTCTTGCTCTCTTTCATTAATACAATACCTTACCTTCCAAAAAAGAAAAAAAGTGTACACACTACACTTACCTGGACAGCAATCCTCTCTGGACGAAAATGGCGGCTTGAGCTCGAGCTGATCCTTTCAAACTTGGTCTCCTCCCTTGAAGCTCTTCCTCCTCCTCTCTTCCTCTCTCTTCTCAGCCAAATACTCTACACACAAAATTACTAGGGTTTTGAAGATTTTGTCTTTTAAACCCTAACCTCAAAACCAAATAGATCTCAACCCTCCATTGCATCTTTGATGGGAGAAAAAATCTCAACCATCCAAGCTCATTAAAAGTGCCAGGCTATGGTGTGGGTCAAAGTACACAACAAGGGTCCCCAAAGAAAATTGGTCACCAGAATTGACCAATCACCACCAAAAGCAAAGAAAATTATTGAAACACCCAAAGAAGAAAATCGAAATTTTCTGGAGCGTTACAGTTTTTTGGAAAGTTTCTTCAACAGAGACTGATATTTAAATTCAATTTTGAAACTAACCCAATCAAATAAACAATCAAAACAATAACTTACCTTGCTTGGGATGAAATTGTTTTAGAAATCTTATATTTTTATGAATAACCATTGTTCTTGAATTTGATTTTATTGTGCTATGTCATATTCCTTGAATATGGCATATCACCTAATTCAAATCAAAAATATAACTTAACTGATGTTACTCACCTTTCTTGACGCGCTGATTCTTCCTCTTCTTCAACCCAGTTCACGTTTGAACTGCTTCTTCTTCTTCCTTAGCTCTAGCTATCAACCCAAAATCTTGGTTTAATGGCTTGGATGACCAAACTAGTGTTTCTAACTGTTTCCTAATTGTTTTTGAGTTTAATTTTAATTAGGATTAAGTCTCTAATCCCAGCCCTTAGATTTTATTAAGTTAATCTGAACCATTGGTTAGAAATTACTAATCCTAGTACAGTTCGAACATTAGCTCACCTTCTGTCATTATTAGATTAGGATTTTATCTTACCTACCCTAATTAGATTAGGTTCTTATCTTTCCTTTCCTTTATCTAAGTTAATTCCTTTCTGTCTTTTAATCTTGACAATTAATTTAGTGTAATTATTCTTGCGAAATCTCAGTCATTGGTTTAACGTTGAGATTATGATTGTGTGTGATGCACTCTAAATAATCTATTGTGCTCCCACTAATCACAATTGGTCAAAAGTCAACTAATTAGATATTACTAAAAATTTCAAATTAGTCCCTATTTTCTAACTAATTACACTTAAACCTTTAACTATTTACACTAAACTCCCTAAACGAATTGGGTTATTACATTAACAAATTATCATCCCACTCAATGGCATGAACATCTACTTGATGTGTTACGGGCCTACAGGGTATCGAAACAACGGGCTACTAAGGCAACTCCATTTTCCTTGGTATATGGAATGGAAGCAATTTTACCATTTAAGTTACAAATTACTTCAGCTCAAGTACTGCAAGTTGCTGAGATGGATTGAGATACTCATGACTTAGTTGCAATTCGAATGTAACAATTAAATGACTTGAGCGAAAAAAAGGAAACAAGCATTGGAAAAAAACTTGCAATATCATCAGGTTATTTCGAGGGCTTATCAAAAGAAAATATCCCCTCGAGATTTCTAAATTGGGGATCTGGTATTTTGAGCTTCATTTTATGAGAAAAGTAATACCATTAAGCCTAAGTTCGCACAAAGGTAGGATGGACCTTTCCAAGTTATAGAAGCTTCCTCTTCAGGTTAATACAAAATTGTTCTCCTTGAAGAGAATGCCCAAGAAGAGTTCGTCAATGGAAAGTGGCTAAAGCATTATTATTTCTGAAATAAAAAGTGATTGTAAACAAGAAGGCATATATATGAAACAAAGGAAGCTCTTTCTTGATATCAATCTTGAAAATACATTATTTGTTTTGGTAAAATATGTGATGTTACAATGATATTTGAAACCTCTGAAACTTTCTTTGACCTTTCCTCTGTCTCTGACTTCAATAACTGAACATATTGTTTAATTTCTTTGATTTTTTTCTCCTTATCCTCAAGGTAACTTATGATAACTGTTGATTCTTTCTTCTTAGCTTCTAACTCTTGAGAACTATTGAAAAGATTGTCAAGAGTCTAATTTGTTTGAACTTCGAGCTCCGCTCTCTGTTGAAAACAAGAGTCTTTTTCAAATCTGAAATATGAGTCTTCAACCATTTGATGTTAAAAGCAAGACTCTCTACATTCAAAAGGAGTGCTTTCTAGTTCTCAAGATCTTCTGTTGATAAAGACCCAAAGGTGTTCTTTGATATCATGTCCAAAAAGGCACATAATTCTTTATATGCTCCGGTCCTTACGTAGGAAGAAGGAATTCGAGCTTTATCCGAGACATTACCATACAATTCAAAACTGGCATCCATCCATTTGGGTAGATGAGCAAAAATCATATACTCTCCTTCATACAAAATGGTTTGAGGTGATGAAAATTCATATCTTTTTCTTTTTCTTAGCTTCAGTCTTGCAGAAATGAAAGGAGAAGAAGTCTTTCCACTCGGTGAACTCCTAATAGTAATAGTTTTAGAGACAATGGATACAGCTTTGTAAACAGCATAAGCTAATACCCCTGAGCATGTGACAATTGGAAGCTCTACCACAATCAATCCAATAGAGGAAGAAATAGCTTGAAGATCAGAAACTTCTATTGAAGAAGGAATATCAATATCTTCTTTTGGTCTGCTAATCATTGGATGAGAAGATGATGGACCAATATCTGAAGGACTCATATCCATTGTTAATTATGGGGAATCCCTGTCGATACTTCAACCCTTGCATTATTAATTCTAAACTCAGCAGCCTCAGTTGAAAATGTTAAGACTCTGGTCCTCGAGAATCGGTATTCAAATCATCAGCATTTGAAATATCGACCAACACGGTTTCCATCAATGTTGTTGCATCAACTGAAGTTTCAATACCTGAATCTCGGAAATCTGAGTAGAAGTAATAATATTCATTTCGACTCTTGAGTCTACAGGAGGAGAGACCTGTGTGGTAATGGTGATTTCAAGAGAATCAAAATTCCAGGAGAAGTACTTGTAATCGCTGTCAAGTTGGTGGAAGGCAATGAAATTGAAGACTGAATTTCTAAGGAAGAAGCAATGATGGCACCTACAACAGTATCAGTAGAAGACAGGGCATGTAGTTCAGGCAATACAACGCTATTTGAAGATAAAACAGAAGATGAATAGACTTCGAGAGAACTCGAAGTAGTTGGTATAGAAAATGGAAGAATTTGCCCTTCATGAACTTGAGTATCATCATCAAAAATTTGATCTTCTTCTGCTGTCTTTTTGTCACATCCTAAACCTAGAAATCTCAATGGAGTTGCCCAAATTTAAGTTGTAACTCTCACCCCATATCCCTATGGGAGTGGATAAGCAATATATTACCAAACCATTGAATCAATTAAGATAATTATAAATAAAGTTCTGGAAAATAATATCTTCAAGAATAATATCCAACCAAAACAATCTTCAGATAGAAACCAGCGAAAATAAAATATAACTAATCTCATGTTTTGATCAAAACCTATTTACAACCCAAATCTAATCAATCTAATCCTAACTAATAAAATTCAATTAAAAACAAAATTCAAGAAGTTCTATTAGAAAGTCTACTAAAATCATCAAACAAATTCCTAATTATAACTATGGTCTTCATCATAGCTTTGTCCTCCATTTTGATCCTCATAATCCTGTTGTCCATCATCTATAGGTCCTGAAATATGTTATGCTTGAAAGCGTAAGCTACACCTATCTTAGTAAATAAACAAACTAGACATCATTAAAGATTGATGTAGGGACAATGCAACTCTCTAATGGTAATCCATAGACAAAACAGAATAGTTAGTATATGCAAATAATGATATGAATGATGAATTTGATGTAATATAAAGTAATGTGTAATACAATGTGCTGGTTCAATTACTAATGAATGTAATGCATGTTGTGCAGCTAAACAGATATCATAACCACATGTGATCGAATACAATCATATGAATTGCAATTATGCACGCAGTTTGGAATTTGGTTAATGTATGTTCACACCCGATCAAATCTTACTACACAAGATATCCCACCAATGTGAATTCCATCCCCTTAATACCAGGCTGAAATAGTTGATTATTCTCTGTGCGCGTCATAGTTTCTAGGGACTCCGACCTAGAAGGCACAATTTTCTCACTTATTTTCGATCATAGTGACTCTTCCCAAGGCATCACTTAGAACTTCCTTTGTGAGCCATACATTAGCCGATCTACTAACAGAATTTCGCCCTTATGATTCGGCTATTAAGAAGATCACTCCCTAACCTATCATCTAACCACAAGTCTCTTGGAACCTCCATACATGGCCTATCCCTCACCTTGGGAGTAAACAAAATACCATTCCATCCGGGACTTCCTCACCAATATCATGGTTTTATGTTATGATAGCACTCATTATGTCCATAAACTCCAGCAATATGGATTCATGGGGTCAAGTCAAGGCATTGGACCCAATCATGGTCATTATGCTCCATAGGCATATGTTGTGTAAGTGAATTGTCCACATTTGCTAATCAAGAGTTTTGTGTACATGTGCAGATATAAATTTAGAAAATAAAACATGTTCATGATGAGTTCTGGAGCAATAAGAGTCCAATCAATTTTTTACCCATTAGGAAACATGGCAAATCTTCCTAAAAAGGTCACATATGTAAAATATTCAATAATAATCAATTCCAACACCACATGTGCTCTAATTAGAGTATATTAAACACGCCTGCAAAGTTTCAAATCAAAAGAAGATACATCATAATTTTTGGCTAGCCGTTTGGCGGGTTAAGCAACCATCAGAGTGGTCGGCTGCCTTAGCGGCTAGCCGTTTCCAAACGGCTGCTCAAGAAGAGGCCAAAAACAAAACTCACAGAGGGTCGGCTACCTTGCGGCTAGCCACCCTTGAAAACGACTGCTTGGGCAGTAGCCCAAAGCAAGCCCTGGGATTTCGGCTGGTCGTGAAGCTAGCTACTTGGCAGCCGAACTGCCCAGATGGGAAATGGTTGACCAAACGGTTAACCGTTTAGTCAACCGACCTGCCTAGGAGCCATCGGCTACCCCAAACAACTAGCCGTTTGGTTAGCCAATGCTTGGGACAAGCCCAGAACATCATGAATTTAAAATTTTAGTCTTCCATTAGCAATTATTTTATCAAAACACACACCATGAAATTCTATTCCAAACAGAACCCATAATTTACATCATATTTTACCCACTTAACTCACCTTGATACTTGTATGGTATTAAAACCCAGAAAAATTAAAGTCTTCATTATGTTTTTATGGAGGAATAGAAGATATAGAATTTTATGGTTGTGCTATGTTATACTCACTGAATATGACATATGCACCTAGTTCATATCGAAAAGAAAGTTTAATCCGAATACTTACCTTGAATTTTGAGTTGGTATTGAGATGAAAATCTTCTTCTTCTTCTTCTTTGATCTTCTACAATTCCATTCCTTGATAGCTCCAACAATTCGTCTTCTCTCTCTTCTCTTTGAATTACTAGTTTCATACGTTCAGTTCTTTGGTTTATATATATTTTCTATAGAGTTTAACTTAGTCTAGGAGTGTAACTAGTCTAGGATAATGTCTTAAATTCCATCCCTTAGATTAATTCTAACCTTTAGATCTAGATTCCTGGTTTTAGTTAAACTAAAATTTATTCACCAGCTAATTAGAACTCCTATTAATTTGAATCCTAAATAAGTTATAACCAACTTTAATTAAATCTCATCCATTAAAATAAATTAAGTGTTCCTACGAAATCCCAGCAAACATTATAACTTAAAGAGTTATGATTGTGCGTGATGCACTAAGTTTCCTATAGTACAACCCACCAATCACAAACAGTCAAAGTCAAATATGATAGCTAAATTAATAAAATTTTAAATTAACCCCTATTTTCTAATTAATTACACATTAACCCTATTATTTTAGTTTGGGTTATTAAAATCTACCCTCAAGAAAATGCCGTCCTCAAAATTCTTTTACCCGGTAGGAAAGTTTTGAGATACTTACCTTGAATATGTTCTTGTAAAAATTCAAACTCTTGTTGAATTCAAACAGTACCTTCAATCACTTCGCTTTGTTGCTGTTCTATTGCGTAAATCTTCCCTTGCTGAAGTTGTTCCTATTGTGGTATTTCGTTCTTATTCCCTTTCGATTGTTGTTGTTATTGTACCGATTTCTGATTCTGTTGGTAATGAAGTCTAGGTATTCTTTGTTGTTGTCGTTGTGATGAATTATACCGTTGGTTCTTTGGAAATTGACAATCTCTTTGATGATGTCCAATTCTTCCACAGTTTAACACTTCGTGTTTAGAGTAAAGTTTTGAGTGTTTATTAGTCCTTGTGTCCTTTGTCTTTTTCGCAATTCGGCTTGGTAGTTTCTTTCCTTCTTCAGGTCTTGAATCTTACGGAATTCTTGCATATCATTCTCCACCTTACAAGCACAATCAATCACCTTGTGGTGTTCAGTAAACTCTCGTACAATTAGTTTACTCTTGATATTATGCCTTTGTTCACTTTTGAACCTAAATGCCTTCTTCTCTTCTTCATCAATCGCATATGGGGCAAATTGAGATAACTTCGTGAACTTTTCCGCATACTCGAGCATAGTCATTGATCCTTATTCCAGCTTTGTAAACTCTAGCTCCTTTTCCTTTCTCACATTTTTAGGAAAGTATTCTAAATAAAATTTTACCTTGAAGTCCGTCCAAGTTTGAATTTGTATGATCTCCAAGAAAGAATTCCACCATCTCCTCGCTTCATCTTCTGGCATGAATACGGAAAATCTAACCTTCTCTTGTCCATTCACTTCCATTATTTCGAAGATATGCTCTAAGGAGTCGATCAATGCTTGTGCTTCCATCAGGTCGATTGTTCCTTTGAAAACTGTAGGTTCAAGCTTTTCGAATTTTTCGATGCTACAAGTATTCCATTGTGCTTCAGATTGTTATGGACTTGTTTAAGATTGAGCTTGAGATTGTTGTATCATTGAGACCATCTCTCCCAATGCATGATAAACTTCAGGACGTTGTAGATCTTGATTTTGTTGAGGATTCTGATTCTGATTCTGATTACCATCAGCTCCTACTTGTTAGCAAGTGTCAACACTTCCTTTGCTTTTACCCGCCATTGTGAAGTAGTATGATTAATAACCTGTATAAAGAAGAAGACAACATCCACTTATTCATGAGTTAGCATCCCAGTTCTTAGTATGAAATCAGCACACAAAAAACTTATAAAAATCAGCAAACAAAAAACTTTTAAATTTCAGCACATCAAGCACTTATGGAATTTGATTGAAATCATAAAACTTAGGCTTTGATACCAATTTTGTCACATCCTAAACCTGGAAATCTCAATGGAGTCCCCAAATTTAAGTTGTAACTCTCACCCCATATCCCTATGGGAGTGGATAAGCAATATATTTCCAAACCATTGATTCAATTAAGAGACTTATAAAATAAGGGTCTAGAAAATATTATCATTAAGAATAATATACAACCAAAACAATCTTCAGACAGAAAACAGCGGAAATAAAATATATGTAATTTCATGTTTCAATCAAAACCAATCAATAACACAAATCTAATCATAAATAATGTAAATCAATTAAAAAAATAAAATCCAATAAATCCTATTACAAAGTCTACTAAAATCAAAAACAAAAAATTCCTAATTATAACTAAGGTCTTCATCATTGCCTTGTCCATAACCTATATGTCGCGCTCCAAATCCAAGATATAGGATCTCGAGGATTTATGAGGAATGACTTTCGGATCCACCACGTGGATACGGATAACAATCTCCATTCATAACCACAATCCTGGTTAATCAAAGTCTAAATAAAATGAACAGCGGAAGTCTGTATAAATTTAAACTGAAGTCTAATCCAAACTAACATGTTAGAATTATCCAAAGTAATCTATATTACTACAATTCCTGCCCCAATAGGGTCAAAACAAAGTTCATAAAATAAACATCATCCATAAAGTACCTGAACAGAAAATAACTCTCTTCTCCAAGCAAGCAAGTCAACCGAACAGATTACCTATTTCAACAAAAGGATCAGCTGAAGCTTCGTAGAGAAATTCAATGAAATTACAGTGTTTATCTTCATGCATACATAACAACGCAATTAATTCATGCAAGTACATTCAACAAATAATATCACAGTCAAATGTATTAGCATGCTCATCATTATACTAAGTCACATACATTTGGTAATTGTATAACATGCATCATGATAATCACATTTCAATATGAGAACCCACAATAAGTCAATCATATCATTTTAATAGTTCACATGGTCCCACCATGATAAATCATAGAGTACACATGATCCCATCTCGCATTCAACCTAATCATCACATGGACTCTAACCCATGGAATAATGCTCCAATAACTTAACCATTATTTTAGGGACTCTAACGCACGGAATAGTGCTCCAATCAAATATCCATTATTTTAGGGATTCCAACCCACGGAATAATGCTCCAATCAAGTAACCATTATTTTAGGAACTCTAACCCACGGAATAATGCTCCAATCAAGTAACCAGTAACCATTATTTTAGGGACTTGCACCCATAGATAATTCTCCATTCACAGAAAGTAGTCAATCCCATTGACTATCAGTGGATGTTTCTGTAATAACCCGAGTCAATTAAGAGAGTTTAGTGTAATTAGTAATAAGTTTAATGTGTAATTATTTAGGAATTTAGGACTAATTTAAATTTTTTAGTAATAGCTAATTAATTGACTTTGAGCAATTGTGATTGGTGGGAGCACAATAGATTACCTACTGTGCATCGCACACAATCATAACCTCAAAGTTAATCTAATGGTTGGGATTTCGTAGGAACAATTATACATAATCAATGGTTTGGATTTAAAAGACAATAAGACATAGGAATTAGACAACTCCTAATCTAAATAAAAGAGGGTTGGATAATGTTTGTATTGTACTAGGATTACTACTGTTTTTAATCAAAGGTGTAGACTAATTAATCTAAAATCAAGGGCTGGTATTAGAGACAAATCCTAAACTAATTCTAACTCATAAAAAACTATCTAAGAATATGGTTTGGTCATTCAACCCATTAATCAAAATTTCTGAGTTGGAGAATTGGAGCTGAGGACGAATTCGCGCAAACAACCAAGGTAAGTAACTTCAATTTTAATTAAGTGATTTGTCATATTCAAAGAATATGACATACTTCATTGAATTCAATTCATGTAAAAACATGTTCTTCATAAAAACTTGATTTTTCTATTTAAATTCTTCCAAGGATGAGACTTAATTAATTCGTTAATATTTTTATTGGGTTATGTTTGGAACTTAAAATAAATATGAGTTTGTGTTTAGTGAAATTGCTAAATCTTAGTTAAAAATACAAAAATAGTTGAAAAACCCCAAGTTAGGTCCAACCGACGACCTGCCGGCGTGCCGGCTAGGCTGCCGATTGAACCCAGTAGGCCCAGCAGCCCTATCGGCGTGTCGGTAGCCTGCCGAGACCCTGTCGATTCCCAACATGGGAACCTTAAGCCACTGTTTAGCCTACCGTAAGGCTACTGACGTGCCGGTTAGCCTGCCGGCGGCCCATATCTTCTGTGAATTAATGTTGGACTTGGTTAGCCTGCTGGTGGCTACCGAATTTAATTGATGTTGTTTTAACCCACTGCCTAGCCTGCCGGATGACTAGCCAGGGTGCAGGCCATCCTGCCGGCCAAGCAGCAAGCCTGTTATCTCTTGTTTGAGCCCCTGGTTAGGCTACCGGATGGCCAACCGGGGTGCCGATTAGCCCAAACCAGCTTACTTTATTAGTTTGATTTGTTATAGGTATTGTCAATTATTTGATGCACTTATATTTGATTAATTCATGATTAAATATCTAGATGTATCATCTTGGAATTAATTGATGATTGATTATCTACATATTATTATCTTGTTTGGAATTGTTATTCTCATGAGTAATTAGGTTTTGTGGTATCATAATCCATGTTTAGAGTTAATGCACAACTATACACTTATATGATTGATTAGCTAATGTGGACATCACATCACATTGCACAGCATACCCATTATGGGTTGTTGACCATATCGTAGTCATAACTTGACTTACCATCAGACTTCACTTATGATGATGTTTCTGATCTAATTGAGTGTATCATGATCTGGAAATCATGATTTGGTGAGGAAGTCTCGGATGGACTGATATTATTGGTTGAGGGATTTGCTACCCCAATATACCCCATTGTTTTTAACATCAAGATAGCGTATTGTTTTTATATACGTAACTGATGCCGAGTGAAATTTTGTTGGCATTCTCCTTATGTAATGCTCACTGAGGTTTAGATCCTATTTTAGACGCCTTGAATTTTTGCATTGCCCTGACCGCAAATAAGTGGGGGAATTGTGCACTCTTGGTCGAAACCCCTCAAAACTATGGTGTGCACATGGAATATCTTACTGAGAGTGGCCGTGTATGCGAGGGAATGATTCTATAAGACATTCTTGCTTAGTAATTGATTGGTCTAGTGTGGGACTTACACAACTTGAATTCTGAACAGTGTGCATATTTGCACAGCATGATATTTTGCATAGATCACACTTGGTGATCAATATGTCTTTTGCATGAGTATTCATTCATTCATTAATAATCTGACCATGCATTGCATTATCTGCATATTTGCCATGTTTATGATTTGTTTTTATGTTATA
>JAUPMG010251374.1:0-21923 GCA_031762675.1 Pachysandra terminalis
CCGAATTCCACACCCAACAAATCCGGTATGGGATTCGAAGAACGACCATCATCTTCACAAGGAAGATGGACATCAGAACATAATTTATTACAACCATTATATAATTGGATACATTAAAATATACAATGTTACATTGTTATTTTACAATTTAAATCTCAATAAAATTAATACAAGTACATTGTCACTGGATCTAAACCTTTAGGATGACCTAGCTACCCAACACACGCTTTTGTTGCTCTACTTTCACGATCAAGTTTTCATTAATTACCTGCAAAACACAATACACACATGCACCAAGATACACACACACACACACACACACACATATATATTTATATAACGGAAAACTTAATGAGGTTTTCATCCCAGTAAGACATCAACCATGACATAATGAAGCATCAAAATAAATAGTTCATGTCTTAAAACAATGTAGTTTAATGTGACTTGTAGTTTAATAACAAATATGAGAATATGAAGCATTAGAACATGCGAAGGAAATCAATTAGCTGAAACAACCATTACCCTCACTGGGTGATACCAGGGTAAAGGCCTCACCCCCACTAGGACATACCAGGGTAAGGGCGTCCCTAATGGCTAGCCTTAGGTAGTACACACCATCACCATTACCCCCACTGGGTGATACCAGGGTAAGGGCCTCACTTTTAGGTAACCTTAGGCGATGCATCATCATCACCCCCACTGGGACATACCAGGGTAAGGGCCTCTCTAATGGCTAGCCTTAGGTAATAAACACCATCGCATAAACCCCCATTGATCAATTGGGCACTCCCGTCACTTGCAAGTACTATTTCATACGTATATCATCAATGTCCAGAACACATGCCTATCATAACATATGGATATCAATTTCGATGTGGTACGCTAACCATTTTGTTTATTTATTTCAACTACTTTTTAAAACAAGTTAAGTTCATATTTAAATATTCAATTCCAAGGCAAAACAATTTCCAAATATCCCATTTAAAGCCCCAAATTATCTCATTAAAAACCCACACATAAAACACCAATATGTGCTGCCATATACTGTGGGTTCAATTAACCCAAGGCTAGCAGAGCATCTTACTCGGTTAACTAAACTCTCTGGTTTTTTCAGCCAAACAACAATTGAATTTACCGCTGCAACTTCAAGTTGCTATAGTTTCTTTCACCCTTTTTGATTCACAATCAAAATCCAATGTTCAAGAACTTCTTTATCAATTAAATCTTTAATTAAGGCTTCCAAATGACATATATAATTCCTATTTTAAGATTGTTTTACACATAATATTCTCTGAATTCAAAACCAGAATTCAACTTTTCCAATTCATAAACATGCATACACATATGCTCTTTCTCTTTATCATAATTATTTATACCCAATAAACCTTCAATTCTTATAGATTATAATCTAATAATTCATAGTCTAAAACTGCATAATTCAAAGATATTCATCTTCTTACCTGTTTTTCTGCAAAATCTCCAAAAGAGCAGCAACTTCTCCTTGCTAGAACCAGGCTACGGCTGACTCGACCTCAGCTTTTGCCTTCTTCTTCTTCTCATCTTCTGTACCTTTTAATCCAATAGCTTATTAAACTAAAACTAACTTAGTTTAGGACTTATATATGTCCTAATTTGTAAGTTACTTATTCAACTAATTATTTTACTATGTGTAACTCTTAAACTAATGTAGGATTAGTACTTAGATTAATTTTAAGTTATTAAACTAATTAACTCTAGTCAAGTCTTACTAATCAGGAGATACTTATCTCTTTCTTTCTAAGGGCATGGACACATGTCACTTACTGTGACACATGTCAATCAAAGACATGGTTTGCTTTTGATAAGACTCTAGTGGCAAAACTGTAATATTATAGTTATAGTAATATCCTTACTTTATAAGATATTTACAAATTTGTCATTATTTATATTTACATTAGATGTCCATTTGATCCGAGGTATCTCACCCCTAGGATTCTTATATCTATCAACCAATGAGATGAGTACAATTAGATTATCTAATGATTAATCACAATTAAGCATTAATTAATCGTACTAAAATTTTAATTAATCGATTTATTATTAATCAAACAATCACTTTTATATATATATATATATTATCCATTATTCATCATTATCATCTATCCTATGTCAGTTATCAACTTATTTTGTTATACAAATAAGTTATATCATATTAAGTATCTATATAAGGATCGGGATCCTCTCAAGTTAGAATCCTCAGTTAGTTGATTTGAATCCAAACAGAAGAGGACATGTGGGAGAAAATGCCACGTCTTTGTTACGCTTGACAGAGGATAAAGATGGTAATGACGTTAAACTAAAATATCAAAAAAAATAAAATACACAATTGAACCGGGAAGAAATTTTTTTTTCCCCACGCCTCTCTCTCTCTCTCTCTCTCTCTCTCCTTCCTTCTTCTGTTCTTCATTCTCCTTGCTTACTTTGTAATCAAAGCTTCTCTTCTCAAGAGACAACATTCGGGATTGTAATCCTTCTGCTTATTTCTGTTCTGGGATTTTTTTTAAAGCTTCCATCAACATTGAAATCCCCAACATAAAAAACAAAGACAAGACCTCGTCATCAAAAATCTCATAAGTTCTATCATTTTCTCCATTAGGGTTTTGTGATGAGTTTTTTTTTTTTTTTTTTGTAGAATCAATTCTTACATATGTAGTTATGTATTAGATTTTGGGTCCAAATTAGAACACCCCAACATAGAAATCGCAGCAGAGATCTCGTCATAAAAAATCTGGTCAGTTTTATTGCCTTCTCCTTTCTCTTTATTTTTGAAAATTTCGTGAGAAAGAAGAATATAAAAAAAGGAAAATTGGAGAAGAATTTTCTGTGTATACATTTTTGATACAAAGGTCAATACATATACGAGAGGTTTCCCCGAATGAAATAGAAAAGAAGAATAATTACAGCCAATACATGCTATAAACTAGAGAGTTGTACATGAAAACTAAACCAATATACAAAACAGGAAAGAATAATGGTGAGTATTCGTTTCCTATTTTAACCATTTTAAATTAATTTCTCTCCAACGATTCAATTTCAAAGCTCATTTCATACTTTCTGATTGTACTTGGTTCTTCTAATAATTTGGGGTTCTAGTATTTTTTGATTTTTCATTTCTTTTATATTATTAATTTTTTTTTTGGAAGTATGCATCTGATAGGGGAAATGGAATCCATTCAGTTTCGTCCTCCTTGCTTATTTTCTTTTGTAATCAACTCTTCTTCTCTTCTCAAGAGACGATGTTCGAAATTGGAACCCCATATGCTTATTTCTGTTCTGTGGTATTTTTGAAGCCTCCATCAACATTGAAATCCCCAACATAAACACAAGAATATGAGATCCTTGTCATAAAAAATATGGTAAGCTTTATCGTCTTCTCCTTTTAGATTTTGTGATGTATTTTTTTTGTAGAATCAATTGTTACATATATATAGATCTGTATTAGATATTGGGTCTGTTTATGTGTTGGACAAGGATTCTATTATTGTTTATATTTTTAATTTGGTTTTGTTTAAAAATTAATGAGTAATTCTATTTATAATTGGGTAATAGTTAATTTCTAAGGATTTAATTGTCAATCTAGATCTATAAGATAAGGAACTTTAGCTTCGAACTAGAATGGATCAATTCCCCTAATTCTATAACATTCAATGTCAAGAAGTAATTCAAATCAATGCTGATTACTGAACTGGATGTATAGACCATACAACTGCTGAACTAGATGGCCAGACCATACATCTAGGACTGTCAACGAGCCAAATTAGCTCGGCTCCGGCTCGGGCTTGGGTTCGGGCTTGACTCGTATGAACCGAGCTTGAACTTTATAATTAAGCTCGCGAGCCAAGCGTGAGCTCGAAAAAAAGCTCAATATCTTAACGAGCTTGAGCCGAGTTAGGGTATGCTCAGCTCGGTTAAAGCTCGACTCGGTTTGTATATGAGATTATACATCCATATTCATATATTTTATATTATATATTAATATATTATATAGTATATAATAATAATCATCAACTATAATATTATTGTATTTGTACTAAGCTAAGTTTTTTTGCGAGTTGAGCTTTTTTATGGGTCGAGCTTGAACCCAAAATATTTTAACGAGTTTGAACCGAGCCTAAACCCAAAATTTTTTAACAAGCTTAAGCTGAACCTGAACCTTGCTCAAGGTTTACGAGCCCGAATTGAGCTGGGCAAAGATCGACTCAGCTCGTTTACAACCCTGCATACATCAAATCAATTTACTGACAGTTGAAAGTCGAGTGATTCACTCTCTTTAAGCCCATAATTTTGTTGACCTTGCAAGGTAGTGGCCATGCTCAGATGATTTAATTTTGTACAGTGAATCAAGGACTCACATCTCCAAGATGATTTAACTAAACATACTCACTTCAAAGACTACTGTGACATATACCCTTCAATGATTAATATAGGATATGCCAATTTGGACATTTCTTCTGGAAGCAAAATATACTACTTATGTTGTATAGGTGGCAATTGGGCAGGTATGGAAACCATCTGTTTAATAAACAAGTTGAAATAATCAAACCCGCACCGAAGCTGCCTTAGCCCATTTGACACATTGACCCGTTTAATTTTACTAATTTTTTATTATTTATTTTTAAATATCCCATCTAATGATTGTATAATAAACCAAATTATAAGTTGCAATGATATTGTAATTTAGTACTCATCTTTTTCTATAATCTTATTTAATCTCATGTAAACAATAATAATGCGACATAAACTTACAACATTCTACTTTCCTTTTCTAATGGTTTAGCCCCCTATCAGGTTAGGAACCTAGCTTTATTATATGAGAGAAAAGAAGGATGAGGGAAAATAGGAAAGAAAATATCCTATTCTTTACTTTATGTATGTGTATATATATATATATATATATCTTTTTTATGTATACTAAAACTACGGGTTAGACAGGTTAACCCAAACCCGACGTGTGGGTTGAAAACTTAAACCCAAACCTGCAAAAACTCGGATGGGTTGATGGATCGGGTTGGAAAATGCTAGCTCTATTATGTTGTTTTGACTGAATTTTCTTAAGCCATCATCATCTCAAGGGATGCAAATAAGAAGCATTAATGGCAACAGCATTTTATGAATTCCTCTTTATTTGTGTTCATTGAACATGGCAAAGTGAATCCTTTGACCATCATTTTAAATAACGAATTTTATCACTCTCCCTGTCCAACTTCTCAAAATAGTACTTAGGAAGAGCTTGACTCGTATATTCAAAGTAAGAAGTATAATGGAGTGTATCTTTTTTTGGTCTTATTTCAGTCATTACTAACTCCCTTAACCCATATTGAAACATTTCTTATTATTTTCATGTAATCCATTGCTGTATTTGGAGAAACTAGAACTACCGATTTAGTAGATCTTATTATTTTCAGGTAATTTATCATTGCCCTTGTCCCTTTATCAAAGACAAGTGTCTAAGCAATTTGTTTAGACCAGCTCTTGATTGGCATGTTATGTAGGTGTTCCTGCTCTTCTAGTGATTGGTACTACAAGACTCGATTATCACAGTAATTTGATTGATGTGATGATTTTGATATCACCAAAGAGAACAGAGTTGCATGAGTATTTGAAAACTTTGTTGGTGAAAGATACGTGGAATATGGCCACAGGAAGTTCCTCCCCAACAAAGCCTATGAGGTCATATCATCCGTCAACAAGTTCTTTTTAGATACCAACTGAAAATGAGGGTTGAGATTCATCCACATTGGGGAATTTTTGACAATTGCTTGTTCATTAGTCCTATCATTGGGTTCTCCAACTCTAACGGAAAAAATTTTCTAATATATTTGTTGATAATGAATTTTTGGAAGATATTGAATGGCAATAAGCATACCCAACAAAATTTATGAAAGCTTTTATTCTAATCTAGATTTCTAGTATGTCACTTACCACTTACTATTAAAGGAAGAAAAAATATGTGTAATATACCATCTTACTATATTGCAACTTGATTGGATCAATTTTATATTATTGGTGGTCAACGGTAATGTATTGACAGTGATAAATAGCGAACACTCTGGCCTTTGACACTCTTATTTATGGTCTATGGTACAAGGAACCACAAGATGCTTATTAGTGTTTAATAAGTATCCATATTTCCAAGATGCCATTGGTTCGCCTATTTTGGAACTCCGAATGCAGCTCTATTGAAAGGTTTTTGATTATCTCCTTTGATCCTGATCATTATAATTGGTTGATATTGAGCAATTTTTTCAAAATGAGATTGCCTCTATTAGTAGTGTGCTGCAAAATAGAATAAAGAACTAAGGCAATGGCTTCAAGATAGTGTAAATTGGGATTATCAATCCCTTAGATGAAGAAAAGTATAGAGCTATTCAGCTTGAATCAGAAGTTATGTTATTGTAGAGGCTTGATTCTTACAAGTGGAATTGGAGGAATGGAAGGCTGTCGCCAGAGATGGAGTTTGCATGGTTGCCTTGAAGATTCCAAGTATTTTATATGCATATGTTATTTTACTTTCATGGGTTAGATATGGAAGGAATTTTATGCGTGATCTCATTCATCATTAATTTATATGCACAAGGGTGCCAAGCTACCTTCTGAATTTATCATGAAATAAAAACCAGCTGCCTTGGGTTAACCTAATATATATATGCACCTCTCTAATCTTCAATAGAAAAAAAAAATTAAAAAAAGAAGAACAAAAATATTGCCAAGATGCTTATTAGTATTTAATTTTACAATCATCGAATGACAACTTTAGCTAAATTTGGGTCAATACGAAACTGTTTTGTCCACAAATCTTGGAGAAACATAGGATACAACACTTGGGCTATGAATGTAATATTTTGATATGAGGTTCCTTACAAGATAAAAACATGTACAATAAAGAGATCTAAGTTTGTAGGTTCTTTTCAGATACAATAAACATGTACATATATAGCAAAACGAAGTGATCTAATAATTTAAACAAAATTACCCACAAATATATCTTATATTTTAGATGGTCTAAGTTTGTAGGTTGTTCATCATTGCTGTTGCAACTGCCTCTTGATCAACAATGTAAATGCCTACAGATACAAAATGGTGTTGGATCCTCTACTCACTACAAACTAGACCCTTTAGCTTTGGATTATGTCACATTCTTACGGGTTTTTCTATTTATGTTTGATTGTAATCTTTTATGGACAGTAGGAAGTTGGTTTCGTTGGCTACATTGGAGTTGCCACAAGCAGCAGAGCTGAGATCTGGGCACTTCGGGAAGGCCTTGGAATTGCATGGTCCCACGGTTTCAAGAAGCTCCAAGTAGAGCTAGACTCTGCTTCTACTATTACTACGATCCGACGGGAGCAGATTCCTACTGAAGACCCCAACTATAATCTATTTTCAGACATTAAAGCTCTTCTTGATAGGGATTGGTCTATTGAACTAAACCATATTCATAGAGAAGGCAATAGTTGTGCGGATGCCCTCGTTCATATTGGTTATAATCTTGGTGGGGGAGTCCACAGCTTTACTGACCCCCCAACTGTATGTAAGGACATTTTGTTTGCTGACCTGATAGGGAGAGCGACACCTCGCTTATGCCCTATTAAGTAATTTATGAATTTTCATTTTGACCAAAAAAAAAATAGGAATCAAGCATGTTAGCATGTAAAGGGTAGCTTTCATTCTAAAAACAGTTTAGATAGATGTTGCTACCTATTACCTTAGCCTGACTAAATTGAGCACCATCTCTGAATAATAGATTGCTGTATAAAAATATGAAAGTCAAAATTTTAGCATTTAGATAAAGTATAACATTCTTCAGAATATAGAAGCATATATTAATGAATAAAGCAACTGCATACGTTCCACAATTACTTCTACCTATTTAAACAACATTGTTGAAGTGGCTTGATATGGATAGTAGTATTGAAAATGAGGTGCACTAGAGGGAATGAGACTTGTATTAGGAGGCATCTGTGATGTAAGTACATACGAATAACTTAGTATAGAGAAACTTACAAGACTTTATGAAACAAACATAATTCGATATTGTTTCATGGAGTACAATCAAAGTATTACCTATACGACTAGCATTGATGAATGGGTTTGATATGGATAACTTGGCAACAAAGGATGAGGTTTGGGTAGAACTTTCACTGGTGCAACAAGTTTTTTCTTTCCATCACAAAGTTTTTCCTTTTCATAAGAAATTTCATCTGTATCATGATTTTTTTTTTCCTATAGTAGAAGGCTTTTTCTTTTCATGAGCAGGTTTCAACCTTTTCCGACCCTTGTAGCCTCCCTCCTACAGTAGGAGGTTTGGGTAGAAGGCTTTGGCCAATTCGGCTTGGGCTCATAAGTCTTGAACAAGGCTTAGGCTCGTCTTGCAAAAAGCTCGGCTAATATAAAGCTCATCAGGCAAAAAAAGCTTAGCTTAGAAACAAAAAAAAAAAAACTTATCACAAAAACCTAAAGGAGAGAACGATAGAACTTACCAGATTTTTTATGACGAGGATCTCGTCTTTGATTTTTATGTTGGGGATTTCAATGTTGATGGAAGCTTCAAAAAAAAAACCCTAGAACAAAAATAAGCATATGGGATTATAATCTCGAATGTTATTTATTGAGAAAAGAAGAAGCTTTGATTACAAAAGAAAGTAAGCAAGGAGGACGAAGAACAAAAGAAGGAAGAGAGAGAGAGAGAGAGAGAGAGGTGTGGGGAATTTTTTTTTTCTGCCCGTCTTAATCATGTATTTTATTTGTTTCTTTTATTATTTAATTTTTAAGTTTAATGTTGTTATCGTCTATCCTCTGTCCAGCGTAACAAAGACGTCGCATTTTCTCCCACGTGTCGTCTTTTGTTTGGTTTCAAATCAACTAAGTGAGGATTCTAACTTGAGAGGATCTCGATCCTTTATCTAAATGCAGTTTGTGATTTAGAATCAATTGTAGCCATGCTACAAGGACTGTAACTGAGCCGAGCCGAGCCGAGTAGAGCAGAGCTTTGCGCATCTTGGTTTAGGCTCGTAAACTTTGAGCAAGGCTTAGGTTCATTAAAAATTTGGGGCTCAGGCTCGGTTCACGTTCGTTAAAATATTTTTCAGACTCGGCTCACAAAAAATCCGTTCAGTTGATGATTATTATGTATAATATAATAGATTATCATACGTATTTGATATTAATATATAATATAAGATATATGATTAGAGATGTATAATCTTAGATACAAATTGAGCAAGCCTATCTAAGCTCTGCTTAAACTCATCAAGATAATGAGCTTTTTTTTTGGGCTCAAGCTCTGCTCATACTAGTCGAGTCTAAATTGAGCTAGCTCGACAAGTTGACAACTCTAGCTCAGGGTATTTTGCATGTAACATAGTCTTAGGTCCTGTTTGATATAGCTTCCTAAGGACCGATAAGCCCTTTCTTGATCTAAAATGGCTTCTTATCCCATGTTTGAGTGTTTGGTGATATTTACCGAAAGCTATTTCAGATGGAGGTATTTTTCATTTTGGTAAAGCAAGAGTGGAGTTGCTTTTAAAAGTTGTATGTACATGTGAAGCAGCTAACAATATTTTAAGTAAAACTTTCAAAATGACAAAGCTACCTTTATATTTATACTATACATTACAAGATAAATATATTCATCTAGTCTAAAATTATATACATGAATATCTTTTTATATAATTTTTTTCACCAAACACAATGTTTTACTTTGATTCAAAGGCCCTTTTCACAAAATTCTTTATATTGAAATCCTTTCATTTATAGGAATCTATCCAAACAAGCCTTTAGTAGCGAAACACATCTTGATTTGTATCTGTAGACCCCACAATAATGTCTTACATGTCACTGACAACAACATAACTTATTGGAAAGGAGAAAAATAAATTTATGACACAATATATTTGGTTTGCATCATACATACATATCCCTATATATTCTAATGCTAATGGTATCAAGACATTTTCGAAAGAAGATTTCCATGTTTACTTAAAAGGAGGCTAAGAACAATAACAATAAATATCATGGAATTAGAGCTAAACAAAACAATATGTGAAGTTACTTATTTTACGTTTGAATCAACATAGTGTTGGATCATAAGAACTTTTCGAATGCCTTAGTAGTATTAGTCTCCATGTTCATTGGCATGCATAAATGCGGGAATACATCCAACTTTAACATAATAGATCTGTCGATACACATCCACACATCAGTGGACATATAGTACACATAGATGTGCGCTACAACTAATACACCAGTTTCCACGCTCCAACCAATCCGAAATTGTCAATTGAGGTGTCACATCGTCTAGAGCATGGAAGCTATAACGCGTCAGCTTACACCACCTATTCACTATTTGCTGGAATATATGATGCACGCCAACACATCCAAACTTTAAAAGTATTGGATGCATTGATGCACATTCAGACACCCGAGTGAACATATTGCAAGCTGCAGCTGATGCTAGCGCTTCCATGCTCTACACTTCACAAGTCCGTCAATTGATAGCTCCCACGTCGCAGACGGTTGCTAACGTACGCAGGTAGCAACCCGCGCTTCCCATGAGCATAGTGCGCAACTAGCCACCATACTATGCGTTAGCTGGGTCGGACGGTGAACCGTTCTAGGTGTGTCCCCTGTTTTGGTAAAAATTACTCTCTCATCCTTTTTTTCGGTTCCGAAACTTCAACGGCCGGCAACCGTCAACGTTCCAGCGACGCTTCTCTCTCTCTCTCTTAGTTGAATATCTCTCTCTTCTCTCTCTCTCTCTGTGATCTGCTATTTTCGTTATTTTACTCATACTCTATTTATTACGTCATCTGTGTTCTTGGCTTATATACCTTTTGACCTTCATTTCGTTCTTTGCTAATACGCATATAAGCATTTACTAGTTTTTATTTTTTATGTTCTTTCTCTCCGTTCTTCCACCTGCTAGGGCTCGAACCGATTATGATTATCTCGTAAAGCTTCTTCTGATCGGCGACAGCGGTAAGAAATTTTGTTCGCATTTTTTTTTTTCCAATTTCCTGATTTGTTTATGTCTAGATCGCGCTTCTAGATTTGAACATTTCAATTATTTATTTATTTATTTATTTATTTGCATTTCATGAAATGCGGGCGCCATTGGATTCGATGTTTTTATTTGGACCTAGTATGATCTCTTGTAGAGTAAATTATCTACATGTCTTACAGATCTTCTTGTTTGGTTGAGGATTCAAATAGTTATAACTTATAACCTGATAATGATTTACTAAGCCAATGTGACCCAACGATTTTGAATTTGAGATTTAATTTGCTTTTCGGATGTTTTCTTGGGTGGATTCTTAATTCGAAATAATTTATCTATCTATTGAGATATGAGCTTGTTTGATTTTACATTTGCTTTCTTTCAACAAAGATTGGAACATGAACGGGTGTTCTCTGAAAACAATTTGGTGATGCATAATTGAGCCCTACATGAGGCTGGATGTGCTGTTTCCGAATGAGTGAGGCTAGATATGCTCTTCTAAATAATATTTTGAGTTGGAGATTCTAATAACCATCTCTGGTACTCTGTAATGAAAACCAATTTGTAGTGTGTGTGGGGGGGTGGGGGATGTGCGTGAATGAGTGAGTGTGTGTGTGCATGTGGCATTTGAGTATCGGCTGGTGTATGTATTACTTGGCTGCATTACTTTCCTGTAATGAAAACCAATTTGTAGTGTGTGTATGTGTGTGTGTGTGTGCGTGCGCGTGCACACGTGTGTGGGGGTGGGTGGGGGGTTGTGCATGCATGCGTGAGTGAGTGTATGTGTGTGTGTGTGTATAGCATTTGAGTATCAGATAGTGTTTTACTTGACTGCATGACATTTCCTGTAATGAAAACCAATTTGTAGCGTGTGTGTGTGTGTGCTTGCCTGCACGCGTGTGTGGGGGTGGGTGGGTGGGGGGTGTGCGTGAGTGTGTGTGTGGCATTTGAGCATCGGCTAGTGTATTATTTAGCTGCATGATATTTCCTCTAGTGGAACACCAGGCAATTGACTTCTCCAAATGGAAGTTCATAAACTCATTTTGAAGCTTGAATCAAGACTACAATGATGGAAGGTTCTTCTAAGTCGAGAAGAATTTGAAGGAATATTATTAGGGATTGAATGATCAATCGACAAACTTTTTCAACAGTTGGAACAATCGAATCCTGTTAAAGTGAAGATCGTGGGATACCCTATCAGCTTGGTTGTCACAATAATGATGCATAGGATTTTTGAATAGAAGTTGAGATCTTATCTTCTAATGTTGAAGAGAGGTAGGAAAAAGTTATATACCGATTGAATGAAGTTGAATAAATCTATGAATATTTGGAGATTGTCAAAGCAGAGAAGGTGAAGCTTGTGGTCATCCAGTTAAAATAGTTTGTATCATCACAGAGCCATCAAGTACAAAATGGACGTCTATAATGGATAAAGGAGAAAATAAGCTCTTGGGATGAGTTGCAGAAACTAATCTGAGGCAACTCTTCCATTAAACCATGAAGGATTAATTTATCAATTTCAAACCTTGAACAAGTTTATAGGACAGTTAGGGAGTATTACAATGATTTCTATCATATGGGACACGAGTCCAACTCCCCGAATTTAGAAGACCAGTAGATCTAATGATATATCATGGGGCTGTGTGTATCGATCTCTATTAGAACTCCAGCATGTATGGACTGTAGTGGCGGGGGCTGTTAATTAGCTGGCTTCTAAAGTGCAAAATCTGAAAGCACTCTAGGCCAATTTTCTGAAGTCCGAAAGTATCCATCAAGCGCGAACAAAACTTGTGGGTGATTCTAGTAATGGTACAACATTTTGTGAAGATAAGTACATTATCAGGAACTAGGTCTCTCCTAGATAAAACAATTCATGTCATTAAACTTGCACATAAGTTCTGCAAATTCTTGGAGCTATTGCCCTCGGAAAATAAGGCACATACCTGTAACTTTCCTATTGCTATGGGTATTTGGGGTGAATGAAGTTTGGATCCATGAGGGTTTGAAGGGTCTCTATATTCTTCTTCTACCTCATTTTTTTTTACTATTATTTTTCTAAGATACAGTATCTTTATACTTGAAACCTTTTCTTATTAATCTGCTTGCTTCATAGGTTTTCAAGACTGGGAGTATAATAAATGTCTAGCAATAAGGGCTTGCGATGTGTATGTGTATTGAACCTTGGGAGTAAGGAAAAGAGAAAACAGGAGCAACTTTTTTTCTCATTAGTAATTTTAATGCATACAGCAATCATGACTGTGAATTCTTCTGGGGATAAAAATAATGGTGTAGGCTGCAAGAATGGGCCATGGGGAGCAGATGATCTAAATAGGTTACCGTATTGAGTTGTTTGCATTTGTTGATGGGAACACTTTAGGAGTTCACCTGAAGAAGAAACGAGTAGAAGAGTTGCATTTGTTGTCTTATGATGGGGGGGCTTATTGTGAACATAATCAGTGGTAACATTGCTTTGTATCTTTCCATTCTTAAGGATGAAAGGCTTACTGTTAATTGATCAGAAGACTTTAGGATTCAGACATGAAGAAGAAATGAGTGGAAGAGTTGCCTTTGCTTTCTTATGATGAAGGGAAGGAAATTTACATATGATTTGAATAAAACTTACTATTGGGAGTCTATAAACGTGTTTCCTCTTCATACTGATCTTAGGTTACACAAAATTACTGCACATAAGGTCTAAATATAGTATCTTTTAAATCACCTTTCTGCTTATGTCAATGATAAAAGTAAATTATCGAGTGTTTAATGAAATTCACTGGCAATACTCTTGCACTTGGCTTGACAAGACCAAAAAATTCCTCAAAATGCCCTAAAGCAACTTTCTCAATTCACTGAGCAATTGATATTATATCAAGTGATTACGTGAAAATGAGAACTATATGAAGTGATTATGTGAAATTATCATGACTCGAGGATAATGTGTTGCCAACCTTGTTTTTTGTAATTTGGGAGAAAAATTTTGTTACTTTTTACCGTACACCATTTGGAACTGATTCTCAGTTTACTCTTTTATAACTTGCAGGTGTGGGAAAGAGTTGCCTTCTTTTGCGTTTTTCTGATGGATCGTTCACTACTAGTTTTATTACCACAATTGGGTATGTGTCCATTAAAACTTGAGTGCCATTGTGCAGTATTGCTTTTATTTTATTTTTGAAATTGCTTATACT
Organism: Pachysandra terminalis; assembly: GCA_031762675.1. Lineage (NCBI taxonomy): Eukaryota > Viridiplantae > Streptophyta > Magnoliopsida > Buxales > Buxaceae > Pachysandra > Pachysandra terminalis. Next base: position 14,218 of record JAUPMG010251374.1, read on the forward strand.
CATCCAAGGTCAATACTTCTTTCTGCAGCATTGATTTTAAGATAAGAACTATTGAGCTTGATGGTAAACGGATCAAGCTGCAAATCTGGGATACAGCTGGCCAAGAACGGTTCCGAACAATCACAACAGGTAATGTTTGGTATTATATAACTTTCTATTTTCATTTTAGATGGGATGGTCGCTGTCTTCCCTATATTAGTGTTTTTTTTTTATAAATTTTTTAAACATATACATTTTGGGGGTGGCGGCAACCTGCAATCTTTCAGGCCAAAAACCAATGCTGCTGGACACTAATGATTTCACATGTTTCCCCTTGCTTCTGAATGATTATAAAGAAAAGACAAGGATTTTGTTGAGCTCTAGAAGAATAATCATATACATAAGATGCTTAAAATCATCTTTATATATTGGCACCACTTCCAAAGATGGAAGGTTATGAGGAAACAATGAAGATGAAGCAAAACTAGGCGTCAACCCTGCATGTGCATGCTCATCTGCCATATCACAAGCTGATTTCTCTGTGTTTGAGAAAAATAAATTCATTCAAAGCACTAAATTTTGAATCTCTAACCATATGCAAAAAATCTCCAAGAACATGCATTTGATCCCAAAGCCTGACAGCTAACCTACTACAGTTTTCATCAACTATTATCCATGTGAACTTGACAAAATGGGATTTTTTTTTCCAGGAGAAAATATGAGAGGGTTTTTAATGGTTAGAGTTGCCTGAACCTACTGATCTAGAATGTACATAAACAACATACTTTGCTATTCCAAAAGCATCGCCAATACCTTATTATCCTGGATTATCCACAAGGAACATACATTGAAAGTGGGCTTCATGATACCTTCAGGAAGAGGGCCTCCTGAGGGATAACCTTACAATTGAGTGGAGGCATGATGGATATTGATCTTCAGTCCCATAAAATATAAGAAGCATGGATTACTTGTAAATTTTAACTTTTTAGAACGAGAAGCCATAGCCTAGTGAGATACCAGCACTTAGATCTTATCATTAATATTATTAAGCTCTTTTCTTCAAAATCCCTTTGTTTTCATTTGCCAAGATGGAACCAAGGATCGCTATAGATAGCATCCTTTACAGTTTTCTCATGTTGTTGTCTCAATCACCGATTGCCTATTTATTAGAAGTCACATATATCTACAAGGTGACTCAAATGAGGTCCAGTTCAGGAAGAAAGTGACACCAAGTAGGTGTAGCCAACTGTGTATGAAGTGATGATCGACTAGCTTTCTTCAGTTGCACTTTACATGGATGGGGGGAAAGGACTTTTTATATCTGTCACCTTGGACATAGTGTTTAAACTCGGTTCCCGGCTCGGGATCGTTCTCGGCCGCATCTAATTAAAAAAAAAAAATCATGGATCGGGACGATCCATTTTTTTTTGTTCGTCTCGGATCGGAACCAACTCGGGGATCAGAAGATCCCTTACACTGTGCCTTGGATGATGTCATAGGTGTTAACTTGATTTTGTGTCACGAAACACTCAAAAGCTACATAGAGGGAGTGTTACTAAGATGAGGATGTTGAGTTGGATGTGCGGAAAGACTAAGAAAGATAAGGTAAGGAATGAACATATCTGTAAAACAGAGACCTAGGGGGCATATTGAGGATCTAAAAGGGTAAGTAGAAGACTAAAAAAGTATATTACTGTAGTCAGTCAGAAAATGATTTAAATACACATAATTATGATTGAAACTCTGGGTTTTAAAAGATTGGAATGGCATCATGGCAGAACAGGATGTGTTTCTGATCCCAACTAGTTGGGATAAGGCGTTTGGTTGTTACCGTATGTCAGAGTTGGGATTTGCATGTAATTCTGAAGAAAAACTCGGAAAAAAATTCCTTAGTTTATCTCAAAAAACATTGTATTTTGCATCCCAAACCCTAGAATCCAGATTTTCTTTCAAGAAAGAACTATCTTTTAATTATTCGAACAAAAACGCAAATGCTTGCAGATGAGCTTCTCAAGCCAAATTGAATAGGACCATTTGATCAAGTTGATATCTGGCTTAGGAGATTGCCTAGTTAGGCCTATAAAGTGGTTGGATCCTAGACCACTGCACACGTGCTAGTTAGTTCTATATTTTCACCCTTTTTCCTTGTAATACTTTATTGCCGTTGATTCTTGAGCCATTATTTTATTTATTTTCTTGATCTCTAAGAAGCCTGATGGAGTCCTCTGAGGAGGACAACTAGGTTTCGCGTTAGATTCATCATCTATTTGTTTGATATGCAGGGCACTATATGAGCCCACATCTTGACCCAATCCTTGAAATTTTGTCGCAAATGGAGGGTGCTTGTGGTCATGCACAATGAGGCTATGATCCATGTGATGTTGTTAGATCTTCAGGACTCCCCTTCTAGCAGTGTGACTGGCTTTGCTTACCTCCTTCCGCCACCAAATTCCGGGGTTTGGTCAAGATATAGGCCAATGGCATAATGTTGAGTATGACTGAAAAGATGTTAAGAGGGTAGCTAGGTTTCACTCAGAAGGAATCCATCATACTCGTATTTAAATGGTTTAGAAGTTTTCATTAGTAGTTCTTTCTCTTTTGCAGCTTACTACCGTGGAGCCATGGGTATTTTGCTGGTGTACGATGTTACCGACGAGTCGTCTTTCAACAGTAATTGTTCCTCTTCTCTATACCTTCATTCTTAAAGTTTGGATTTCCATTTTGTCTTTGAGGAAATATAAGATCCTTTAACCCTGTTAGTTAAAAGGTCCATTCATCCACCTCAATGGATATTGGAGGTTGTTCCTCTTTACTTGACATTTGTGCACCAGTGGGATAGTTTTTTTATGATATGGCCATCTTACCTAAAAAAGGGAAAAAGGGATAGGTTTCACATGGTGCAAACCTCTAATATTGGAGGGTAAATGGTTGAGGATCATATGTTTTGGTTGGATGGAGCTTTATCCATCTTTGGTGGATCTGGTTTCTCTCCTCTATTGACTCTTATGAAGTCGGCTTATCACCATGTTCAGACATTAGGAATTGGATCCGCAATATAGAACAGCATGCTTCTGACAGTGTCAACAAGATACTGGTGGGGAACAAGGCTGACATGGATGAAAGTAAGAGGGTAAGTTCTCATGTGATTTTCTATATATTGTTTATTTTAGTATTTAGTTGGGATTATCGGCTCAGACTTTGAGGCATGTATCTCCTCGTGGATTGTATACTTTGGGTTGACAGTTGAAACATGTATATCTGGTGCTGTAGTTTCCATAGTGTTTAAACTCGGGGATCAGATCGGGATCGCTCCCGGCCAATCCCGAGTTGGATCGGCAATCCTTATCAGGATCAGCCAAGTCAAATAATGAGTCAAAAGAACAGAAAAAATGATAAATTGCTTGTATGGCGAATTTGTTTTGACTCGGCCGAGTTGGATCGGATGATCTGAACGAGTTTGACCAGTAAATGTATCATGTCTTGGACCAAGCCGATCCCGAGTTGTATCAGACAATCCAACGCGGGATCGGCCGATCCTTTACACCATGGTACTCTCTCTCTCTCTCTCTCTCTCTCTCTCTCTCTCTCTCTCTCTCTCTCTCTCTCATGCACGTGCATTTGCATGTGTTAGCTCATAAATTTACTTTGCCTTGGTCATCTCTAATAATGACTTGAAAGAACCTTTTTCATTCCAGGCCGTGCCTACCTCCAAGGGCCAAGCGCTTGCTGATGAGTATGGTATCAAGTTCTTTGAAACTGTAAGCAAATACATGCTACTGATGTTAAATGTACTTACAATGGATCCTTTCTGGGGATATACTGAAACAATATTGTGTACTGCAGAGTGCAAAAACAAACTTGAATGTAGAGCAGGTTTTCTTTTCAATAGCAAGGGATATAAAGCAAAGGCTTGCAGAAACCGACTCCCGGGTAGAGGTATAGAGTTCATTACTAAAAAAGCGGTAAAAAATAATCGATAATTTCAAATTTCCCCCCTTCTCTTCTCTTTTATACAATGGAAAGAAATTGTACAATCCCACCAAAAGATGGTGTGAGGGCAGCTGAGGATCATGTTTATGGTTAAGAATTGTTGTTCTTTTCCAACAAAGGAAGTGTTTCTTTATCAAAACACTGGACATTCTTTTTAGATCTTTCTCTTGTCTAGGTGTTTGAGCGCCTCGCATCCTCTACAATGGGATGGTCACAGCCATGGTCCCGAGGAGCTGTGTTTGAATGCTCCCATAAAAAAACCGGATTTTTAGATCATTCCCTTTTTTCGCAAGTGTTGAGTGCTCCTTTGTTGGTATTATTGTTGCAGCCTCAGACAATCAGGATTAACCAACCAGACCAGGCGGCCATGGCTGGTCATACTCACCAAAAATCGAGTTGTTGCAGTTCTTAAGAGAACTGAAATATGTTGAACGTGGGAGAGGAGACGCCATGGAGTTGACGATCTTATTCGGAAATGTTAATTGTAATGAGCTTGTATTTTTTTTTTTTCAACTACTACTTGTATGTGTGTTAGTCTCACTTATTATCTGGAATTCATTTTCCTTGTCCATTACTTTTTTTGTTGATCTACTTTAAATGTAGAATGATGAATAGAAGCAGCTTTCTTTTTCTGGAAAAAAAATGTCTGTTATATCATCCAAGGAAGGCTTGTTATGTATAGTGTTATGTTAATGTTCAGACGTTTCATGAATAGCATCTTCATTGAGATTTGTCTCAAGTGATTCTGCTGATCAAAAGCTCATCAGCTAGGTCTTAATAGAACCTAAATGAAACAATTATAAATCTTTTGGTTTGCCAAAACAGCTTTCCTCAACCTCAAGGGGTAAATTGGAAAAAAGTGAACCAACAAATCCATCGTTGTAGCTTGTAGGCGGGGAATCAGCCGGGCCACGCATGCTGTCCCGGCCTGACATTATTTGGTCCATGCCGAGGCATGGCACAACCAGACCTGATAGTGCTGTAAGATTCATGGCCCATCACGGCCCAGACACGATTGGATTTTAGTCAAATTATATGCAAAAGCACGACGCTTAGCCGAAGACAAGGTTTCAAGGATCAGATCGATCCGGTCCGTACCGGGATCAATTGGGACCAATCCAAGCATAAGCCACAATACAATTATTGTATCAAGTAGCTTTGGACGATACCGTTACTAATTGAGCGGTCCAACCGGTCCAACTGATTCAAAGTTTTTTTTTTTTTTTTTTTTTTTAACTTATAAATAAAACGGTCCAACAGTTATCGATCTGGACTAGTCCGGTACCGATCCAAATTTTTTTTAAATGAGCTATCTAACTTTTGTATTGGATCTGGACCAGCCGATGTCGCAGGTCTGAATCGGAATCGGTAAAACCTTGTCGTAGAGGGATGCCCTGAAATTAGGCATGCGCATACGTCGCTCGAATGTACACCCCTATTCGTTGGGTTCTCATAATCTTTTCGTGACATTCATAACGTTTGACCATAGAAGTCAATATGCATGTCTCAGTCAAGCCTGCATTAAGATTGTCTGGACCAAGTTGCCAATTTTGATTTCTAACGACCAAATTTTGGCTACTTCTTTGAATCCTGTCCATATTGATTTTGTAAGTAAAATATTTAGGGTAAGGTAGAAATGCTAAAAAGCAACTCAATCTCTCCAAAGGATGTAAAAATTACGGAACAATACAAATTAAATTACATAACGATAGTGTTTATTTTATTTAATTTTAGTGGCAAAAATGTCCTATAAGAGCAAAATATTGATTTCATGTACTCTTTTATAATCTCTTGAAATATTGATTTAAAGGATCGATCCGGTCCGGTCTGTACTAGGATCGGTCAGGACCGGTCCGGTCCAGTCCAGTCTCAAGCCACGATACAGCAATTGGACCGGACTGGTACAACCGATAATGATTTGGACTGATGTACTGGTCCGGTGACCAGTTACAACCGGTTGGGCTTTTTTCTTCGTTTATCAGTCTGGCGACACGTACAGCTAGTCCGACCAATCCATTTTTTTTTTTAAATTTAAAACTTAGTATGCGGTCCACTTTTTGTACTGATCCGGACTGGATGGCACCGCCGATCCGGACTGGGATCGGCCGGAACCTGTCCGGTCCCGAGACTTTAAACCTTGAAATGTAGTAGGCTTGATCTTACGAGCTCATGAACAGTGTAGAATGCCAGCCCAGCCCAGCCCAAATAGAAATAAGCGGAAAGAATATTATTATTAATTTCAGTTTCCAGAAGGTGGGAGAAAGACAATAATAGTGGTGGCGGGTCGGTCTCCGATCGGCAGAAAGATCGTTGGCTTGCATCGATTGGAGCTTAGGTTAGGGTTTCTGTATATTCGACTTGTTCAGGTACGATTGGAACGGGAATTAATCTCTGCGTATCTCTTTTTAGATTCGTTGATGTGTGTCCTGATAACGACCTGTACTTCTTTTCCGTGATTCCTGTAATAATTTCCTTACGCAAACCTGTTCTTGTTTCTCGATCAGTAATCTGTTATCTCATTGATCTCCAATCCAGTTTGTAGTTTTTTTTCTCAGAAATGTTATATTTGATTTTAATTCTTTAGCTGTTCGTTAATGGTAGAAATGAAAACTATCGATTTTAACTAGAAATCTTTTGTTTTTCATTCTCTTTGGTTGTCTAGGTTAATCTAGAGACCAAGAAGAAATGGCTAGGGTTAGTGTTTGAACTTTGAATTTAGCTGAAGAGGCAAGCGTCTTTGCAATTTGGGTATTTTTAGATTTGGGATCGACACCTATGGCGTGGTTTAGAGCTGCTTCTGGTGTAGCAAAGTTAGCTATTAGGAGAAATCTAGCTCAGGCTGGATCTTATGCGTCGAGAACACGAGTGCTTCAATCACACAATCGATGTTTTCACACTACCGTGTTTAGATCGAAGGCGCAAGCAGCGCCTGTTCCTCGCCCCGTGCCTCTCTCGAGGTTGACTGATAGCTTCCTAGATGGTACTAGCAGTGTCTACTTGGAGGAATTGCAAAGGGCTTGGGAGGAAGATCCCGATAGTGTTGACGAGTCGTGGGACAATTTCTTCAGAAATTTCGTTGGTCAGGCGGCTACATCGCCTGGAATCTCAGGCCAAACGATCCAAGAGAGTATGCGACTGTTGTTGCTTGTGAGAGCTTACCAGGTTAATGGTCACATGAAAGCAAAATTGGATCCTTTGGGCCTGGAGGAACGCGAGATTCCTGATGATTTGGATCCTGCCCTTTATGGGTTCACTGAAGCTGATCTTGATAGAGAGTTCTTCCTTGGGGTGTGGAGGATGGCTGGGTTCTTGTCGGAGAATCGTCCGGTGCAAACCCTTCGAAGCATTCTTACCCGGCTTGAGCAGTCGTATTGTGGGAGCATTGGCTATGAATACATGCACATTGCGGATCGTGATAAGTGCAATTGGTTGCGTGACAAGATTGAAACACCAACACCCAGGCAGTACAATCAACAGCGCCGTGAGGTTATTCTTGATAGGCTTATTTGGAGTACACAGTTTGAGAACTTCTTGGCTACAAAGTGGACAGCTGCTAAGAGATTTGGTCTCGAAGGTGCAGAAACACTGATTCCGGGCATGAAGGAGATGTTTGACAGGGCGTCCGATCTTGGGGTTGAGAGCATTGTTATTGGAATGTCTCACAGAGGAAGATTGAACGTTCTAGGTAATGTTGTTCGAAAGCCACTTCGACATATTTTTAGTGAATTTAGTGGTGG
>JAUPMG010251409.1:0-21912 GCA_031762675.1 Pachysandra terminalis
AAGTGGGTCGAATTTACCCTATTTGAGTTCACAGCGGATTTGATATTATGGACTCTTTTTAGGAGTGGGTTAGGGTTTGTCAAAACCTATCCTGTCGTTCATAAAATAAAATAAAGATTAAGGTATTTTCTTTCACATTTTTCTTCTTTTTTTCTCTCATATAATAAAGCTAGGCTTTTAGACGCTCGAACATTAGAGAAATAAAATAAAATATAATATTATAAGTTAAAATATATTATTGTTGTTTAAATTAGAGTAAATAAGATTATAAACAAAAATGAGTATTAAATCATAATATCATTGTAACTCATAATCAGGTTTAGTATAAGACAGGTATTTAAAAATAAATAATAAAATTAAAAATGGGTCAGGGGTTATTGGGTTAAGACCTAAATGACACAATCCGCGTGGGATGGGCGCATGAAACGTCAATCCGCATTTTGAATCTAGACATGTCATCAATCCAAGAATCAAAAATATCAAAAAAGCAAAGCGTTGAAGAGAAAGGAGGGGTCTATGCTATAATCTCTGGAGAACTTGCCGTAATAGATATCTACATTTGTTGGAATCGTCGGAGAGTGTGCAGGTCTAAAGCTCAGTCTAAAGTTCTGACGGTGAAGACAATGAAGACTTTGAAGCAAACGAAAGTGGAGATGCTATCATCCTATTCAGGAAATGTTATGATACACTGAGATGTTATGGGCTATTTATGCTAGAAATGCTATGGTAATGCACAAAAAATGATATGATACTTGCGAATATAGTATACAAATTTATATTAATATTTAGCTATCGTATAGAGGTTAATATTTAATTTAACTTAATAATGAAACTATATGTATACTATTTCTTGATGGAAAAGATAGATGTATTAAACTGAATCTGTAAAGCTTACAATGTCTCTTGAGAGCGCAACACAAAGAAAATCAGGTGGGTCTTCAACCCAATAGTCATCTATATTTTCTGCAAATTTGGCTAAAATATGTCACACATTTGCCTGTTCTCTTGAACTGTCTTAACAGCATCAAAATATCTTCCAATAAGAAACTCAGAATCGAAAATTTTGTTTAGTTATCCTTCAGCTGTTGAATCACTTTCCAAAACAATCATTTGAAGACCAAGATCAAGTCCCAACTTACTACGTTCTCTGGTTGCTAAGGCTTCGATCTGTTTTGCATCTATATTAAGGTGCATTCTTTTAGAAAGTGCAGCAATGAAATGGCCTTTCAAATCTCGTATAACAACTCCCATTATAGTTCTTTTTCCTTCTTTAAACGCTGTTCCATCCACATTAATTTTGTAACAATGTATGTTCGGGGGATGCCATTAATGTGGAGACACGATCTGTAGATGCTCTAAGTTATAAGGTCTTTTTGAATTTAATGCACTCGCTCCTGCTCTGGCTCTGTGTTCTGGTGACTTAGGTTAAGACAAGCAAGTGCAAGTTAAATTCAACCGGTTTATTAAACGTGCAGATTTGGGTTGAGTGCCAAACTCTTAATACCCGTATGAACTTGACCAGAACTCGCCCAGACCCCTCTAATTGCCACCTCTATTTGCAAATTATTGAATTCAACTTGAAGTTGTATAACTCGTGGGTAAAGCCCACCTCCTTTTTTTGGTTTATAAATTGATTTGAATAATTTTGACGTAGGGTTGTCAACGGGTTGGTTTTGAGAAGGATCCAACTAATTCCTAAACCGAACCCAAGACGAGAAAAGTGGGTTAATCCAAAATCAAACTGAACTGAATTGGGAAACTGCTCACCCCAACCCAAAATCAAACCAAATTGAAATGCAACACCGTTAACCCAAATGACAGTTTTTGATTCAATTTAAGTCGGGTTAACATAATATCTTTTAAAGAATTACATTATATATATATATATATCAGAGAACCTGGACCACCAAATTTACTCACCAAGTCAAAAACAAATTTCATGGAGTTTAAATTTATCCAACAATTAGGCCTCAAAAATCCATGATACACAGGGAAGAAGACTCGTAATAGAACCACCTAACTTTGCTAATATGCTTCTGCCATTAATAATATTGCGTAGAAGTTTCTAACAATTATTTCTCATGAACTGGACACACCAGATCACTATCATCTAAAAATCCAAGAACCCAATGCAGATATTGAAAATGCCGAAATCTTAGTGATAATGCAGGCATCAGTGCAGGAAAATAAATGTCCATAAATATAAGAGCAAAAATGAGAGGATAACACAAACAGGTGATTGGCTTCTGGCATTATTGGCAACAACCTGTGAAGCTCTAGGAAAAGTGATCGCCAAGTCTTCCATGACTCTACAATGGTGTCTGGCTGCTAAATGACGATGCTGACATTACGGAGAGAACTTCTGTTACAGATGCCATGGAGCTCAAAGCAGCTTTCAAAACTTCCTGTGAACAACCTGGTTTCACAATGCTTTTCACCTGCAAAACAGAAAAAATAAAAAATAATAAAAAATAATAATAATAATAATAATAAAAGAAAAATTAATATTTATATTATGCGGAGAATGGAAACATCATTAAGCTAACCCAAGTGTTGGAGGTGATCCCCCATAGCACTTCAGGGTTACTAAATCAGCCTGAGCTGAGCTGGGCAATGCTCTTGGGTTCTTTTATAACCTAAGTTGTTTCCAATATACTACATTGAATGGCTGCAGTAGCATAGTACATTTACAAATTGATTGTGTGCGTAAAAATCCAGTGTTGTGAATCCATGGGCTTATGTTAAAGATTCATCAAACAAATAGGAGTGCAATAGAGTGGAAACTGGTAAACCTTGTCTAGATATTCCTGCAACTTCTTGATCCGGCCCATGTAGTCTTGGTCTTCAACACACAGAGTCACAGTCTTAGCATCAGCACCTGGACCATCAAACTGAAGAGGGCCTGGATTTCTGTAGACATCATCCAACAGAAATTTTGTAGCATTTCGTCTCAACAACCTGTACCACACATCAGTTTCAGATAAGAGCAATTCTATAATTCAGAGTCTGTTGATACACACACGCACACATATATATATAGATCTCTCTCTCTCTCTCTCTCTCTCTCTCTCTACACACACACACACACACACACACACACATATATATATATAGAGAGAGAGAGAGTGAAAGGTTAGAAGATCATTCAAGAAGAAAAAAGTTTATGAGAATTTCTTTGTATCCATTTCTCACCCAGATTTACATTCAATCAAGTAAATATATTGCCTAACATGCCATGAGAAACATACTCATATGCTTTGCCTTTCAAGTCAATAGTAGCAGGATGAACAGCAGGTTTTCCAATCGAAGATGCCCCTGGACCACGCGACCATCGCTTTACAGTCATCATTGCCTAAGATGAATCATAAAAGTCATGTATATCATTATAATCACTATCCCAACAAATATATATATCAGGACTACTGAGCAGTTAAACTATGAAAATATGAATAGAACAGATATCGTACAGAAATTGGAGCAGCACCACAGCGCCATTTGTTCACAGGACTCTTCAGGTTGGTTACAGTTGTCATATAACCATTCAAACCAGCTGCAAGAATGTGATAGCAGATGTGCCCAAGAACCTGCATCAGTACAGTTTTTCGTATTACTACCTATTGATCATAGATATAATTAGAAAGTTAAGAAGGCAAGCAATTATCAGTAAGACAGTACATATGCATAGTCACAATCAAATTTTGATGGAAGAGATCCCCGAGCCTGATAACCAAAGAAATGGCAGATAGCATTGAATTTCTTTCCCTTGTATGTGCCTTCTTTCTGTTGAAACACCAAAAGCATCATTATACACAACTTCCTTCTATTTAAAAAGAATCCAAATAAAGAATATGAACTATTTCTTCGAAGGCAAATGATTCTAGGCTTTAATCTTCTTCTGATGTAACCATTTTCTAGCCATTTACTCTATGATGTGGAAATAGAAATGTAAAACCCAGAAAGCAGCAAAAACATAAACTGAAATGGAAATTCAAACCTGTTGAGTGAAACAACAATGGAATAGAAGATAAAAGAAAATAAAAATAAAAGGAACAGAATGAATGAAATAGGATACTTTGGACCTAATGACCATTTTAAACAGATTGTCATACATGCAATGCATCAATGTTCTGGACACGGGGATGGTGAGGGGATTAAACAGATCGTTGTCCCTGGTACCACCTACCAATCGTTTGTTCATTTCTGTCTCCACTAAATCTGCTAGAAGTTTCTCTGTCTCAATCTGGAAATGAAAGCAAAAAAGCAGTCATAAGAAATGACGGAAAAAAAAAATCATAATTTTCTTCTAGGAGCAAAAAAGAATTTCAAGTTCTATACCTGGGATAACTGTGCAGAGTCATCTGATTCAGGATGAAGGAGCAGCTGCGGCATAAAAGGTCTTAATCTCAGATAAGCATCAATAGTCAATAAGGTTTAAATAGAGCAGTTGAGAGATCTCATCAATTTGAACATAGAAGAGAAGTTGGAACCTGTTTTCTGATGAAGGGCGGTAAAAAGTCGAACAAGGCTGATGCCCAAGGAGAAAGTTTTGAAGAAATATCATCAACAAAAACCCCTTGCCTGTGCAAACCATGAATTTCCTGGGATGGTACAATAAGTAAATTCCAGATCATATTAATGCATCAATTTATTTAAAACGAAACTATAGGCACAAGCTATCAGCTTGCAAATTCTGCACATGATGCACTTCAGAGAAACTCATGGAAACAAATGGAAGGAAAAAAGCCTTTATATGTAATCAGGTGGGCAACCTGCAACAGAGCATACACTTCAGGGATGCTTTCTATAAGCCCCTCAGGGAGTAAGATGACCCCATGATACTTATCTGCTCCAAAGAGATGAAATTAAACAATAAAAATAATATCAACAAGAATGACACCACCATCACCAAGAACAACAATAATGGCAAACTAAATGAAGAGAAGTTCGTCAATTGCTTACCTTGTTCTGCCCTGGTTTGAACTGCATCACAAACTTGTTTTGTCAGGTCAAAAAGTGTAAGCTTTGACGATGCTACCTCCTCACCTAGGATGACCTGAGAAAAAGTAAATCAAAGTGTTCTTTATAAGTATGTAAGAGTAATCAGAAGGCTGACAGCCCTCATTAGAACCAATATCAAGTAAGAACTGATGTCAAATAATAATGCTCTGACCATATTCGGGTGTGATTGGAGAGTGCATTCCAGAGCAACATGTGACGCTTTGCGGCCCATGAGTCGGATAAAATAATAATACTGAAAAAACAAAGAAAATTATTAAGCGTGCCACAAAAACAAGTTTAAAATAAGATTAGAAACATCAAATATGTAGTTTCAATTTGAAATCATAAACTAATTCCTGACAAAACAAAAGCGGACATTCTAGACAATACAAATATTTTACAGTTCAAAGGAAACTATAGATGATATTTGCAAACTGACTACTTAATCACTCGTTATGTTCGCCATTACCAATTCATGACTAATTTTGCATAGTTTCATCCAATTCAGAAAACAAAAGGATCTAGATAGTGACATGGCTAGGATAACTTGGAATACTTAAATTTGCACAAATTCAGTTACCTTCTCTGCAGAGAGAGCATCTGTGCAGACATTGCTGATGAGTTGAGAATTGACCTGACAATAAGGTGTACAAAAGCAAGCTTTAATGTATTATATACTATGCTAAAAGCTGCAGTTTTCTAAATAGAATTTTAATGAAAGGGGGTAACCATGAATAAGAATCTTCTACGCAATGCTAAAAGCTGCAGTTTTTAAATGGAATTTCAGTGAAAGGGGATAACCATGAATCACAATCTTCTATACAGGAGTAATGAAAGAATACAAGAGGCTTATGTGGATGTTCAATGTCATGCTCTCTCTAAACAGACTAAATCAAGCACAATAGAATAGACTCCAAAAGCAGTAGTAAATATTTCTGGATATTCATTAGAAAACAACACATGAGTCAATGAAGAACAAGAGAAAAACAAGAAAGAATAGCTAAACAAAGTGAAGCTTGAGGCAATAAAATTTTCATGATGGTTGAAACATTGCACTATAAAAAAAGAAAATATCAAGCTTACCATGTTCATGAAACTCGTTATTGTAAACTGTCAAGGGATATGACATATACCTTACATATAGTATCAAAGCCAACATTAGTTTCAACAAATTGATTCTTGAGATCACCATTCAAAGTTACAGGAACTCCAACCACCTGCAAGACCCAAGCAGTATAATTATCTCAATACTAAAATAGCAAAACAATACTGACAATTGAATAAGGGACACAATGCCTTTTTTGTTTCTCTTCTTTTCTTTGTCCTTTTTTTTTTCAACTGAAGAATTAATGAATCCAAGATAATTCATAAGCTTGTCTTCGGGAAATTTAAGAATTCTACAAGAGACTATCATAAAGCTAAAGATAGATCTAACTCATCTTGAAAAAAGAGACTATCATAAAGCTAAAATAGATCTAACTAATCTTGAAAGTATTACATGAGTGAAATACCTTTGTTGCGCATTTTGCTTCTGCAAATGTCTCTGCAAGCTGAGCAGCATCTGTATTTGACGTTACACCTTCAAAAGTACCAAACATATATAAATATATCAGAAACAGTAAAACTGACCACATTTATTTATCAACAATGAGTAGAACATTGGGTCTACCTCCAATGATGACAAGGCCATCCAACTTCAAAGCTTTGCATGTGTTTAATGCAGCATTAACTTGTTCAGTTGTTCGTATTTGATCTTTTGTTCGGCCCAACAAGTCATAACCACCTTCACAAGCATGACCAAATCAGGAAACAACTCTCAAATTAAGATATATTAGAAAGACTTGATATAGGTGTTTGGTACTTATCTACAAATGAGGGCATTGACTGGTGATTCTGGAAATAATTTGAGTTGTAAATGAAAGAAGAAAATGTGAAAACATACATGCACCACCATAAACTAGTACAACTAGGAAGAAAGAATTTTGCACACAACAAAAATGACAATTATATTCAGATCTATGCCACCATCAGGCTTATTTCAAACCATTTAAAGACAGATATTCAACAAAGGATATCACAAAAAGTTGTCAAGGCTAGCAGGCAAACAAGAGAATCTCAACATCATAGCGGTATACTGCTAATATTTACCTTGATTTTTGTACGATGATAAAATGTCATCTGTGATTTCAAGATTTCTCTGTGCAAATAAACCTTCTGTACCACCTGTAGTAAGAAAAATAAAATCACCAACTTGAAGTTATCATGGAATTCACCTGACTAACAAGCAAAATGATTTTAAATGGAAAAGAAAAGAAAGGAAACTTAAGAAGGAAAAAAAAATGTGAATTATGTCTGATCCTTAAAGTGAACTATCATCCATATTGTTAAAAGCAACCAAAATAAAAGATCCATCTTTAAAACTAGACCAGAGAAAATAAAGAAATAAAGGTAACATACACACACACGAATTAATGACAAGATAATCTGTAACTTAAACAGAAAAAGTGCACAAGCAGATATGCAAGAACAAGTGCAGAAGCAGGAAGCAGCAGCAAGTGGTTCAAATTTAGGAGGCAAAAGTAACGCATTACTGATCAGCCTTCTACAATGTCAAACAACAAAGCCAAAAAGAAAAAAGAATGGTATCAATTGCCAAAAAATGGCTAGGATACATTCTATTGAAAAGACTACAATTGATAGGGAGTTTAAATAAAGATGAGAAAATGGCAATGCAGAAGAGAGGCCACACTAGCCATCTAACAAGGGCTATGAAAAACATTGACAACTTCATGACAAATGAACGATTCATGTTAGTTCATAGCTAAGAAAAATGCGCCAAAACCATTGATGCTATATAAGTAATGTGAAGAAATTTGACAGACTAAGCCAAATATGAAGTTGTTAGACAGAAAACATTGCTCACCCAAAAATCCAAGTAAAGTACTACTAGGATTGTGAATTTTAAGAGCACTGTGAAGTCCGTATACGACATTATGCCCTCCTGGAGATTGTCTTCCACAGAAAACCACTCCCACCCTGTAAGAAATAATATTCAACGTAAGTTTACTACTGAGTGCTAGTTATAGCATAGCAGGAGCATATTTATCAAAAATCAACATATTCATTTTTCGTATGAGCAGTTGGCAAGGGTAGAAACCCATTCAAATTATGCGAAGGCACAAAAGAAAAATAATTTACTTTAAAATAGTAACAGACACTCTGTGTTTCTTCTAATGTATTACGTTACCAAGTTAAAGAGGATGACATGAGCACGACTAAGGTATGGACTAGTTCAATTTCCACTTTGCAATGAAACTTGCCCAGGAAACTCACTCCTAGCATATGCAGAGTTTAGATTTATCATAGCCAACTGATCATCAAGGATGTACCTGATTGCCGGATGCTCTGTTATGATCTGAGCATCAGGGACCTGTGCAACTGCCCTTAGAAAGTGAACCAAAGGCTGACCATATGTGTGTGGAAAGGATCGACTTATGGTGTGGGCACCAGAGGGATCTGCAGTGGTAGTGGCATCACCAAATTCTACTCTGACTGTAGTTCCCTGTTCAGATGAAGTTACACGATTATGAGTTTGGTAAATAAGGCTCAGACAGGGGTTACATGATCAAGAACCTCATTTAGGAAATGAAAAAATAAACAGAAAATATCATAGAATTCCAAGAAAAATATGTCAAAAAGGGAACACAGCCTTGTCCTAAAATCCTAACTTCATTGTCAAAAACACAGCTAAGGACAAAACGGGTATCAGAGACAAGAGTATATTCAACATGCACAAGAGGAAAAATACTTTTGATGACAGAAGGGATTCATAAATAGATGTAAAGAGAACTGAGCATGATAAGTTGCCAGTAAAATTCAGACTGCTCAACAATCAGAAGACTCATTTCAGCAAAACAACGGTCATGTCCTTTATCGTAGAATTTCCTACCATCGGAACATAGGATACACAACGTAAATCAAAATTCATTTGAAAATGAGAAATGGACGGAACAGTTGAAGGAACAAATGAACTAGCTGGATATTGAGGGTGCCTCAAAATCATTCTTGTACAAGAGATTCTTTAACCGTTGCAATGTTTCCACTTTCCAGAGCTGGCTATAATATAATAAACAGCTTTTACTCTTGTTTTATGCTACTACACATCAAAAGCAGATCAAATTTGCAGTTCATCCAACCAACCTTGTTTTCATTACTTCTTGCTAATCGGATCAAATCATACTTGCTTAGTGAGACTTAAGCTTGCACCTTGAAAACGCACTCTATATTCGATCCACTTCAAATAAGCTAATGGAACTATAGTTAACCCTATAAAGTTGCTTCATTTGAAATACGTTGAATCTCAGGCAATTGATTTCAAATCACCAGAAGTTCTCATTAAAGAAACTTCACAAAACATCAAACCAACACAGAGAGCTAAAAAACAAACTGATCTGAACAACTTCTAGGTTATCAATCTTGTTCAAGCAGATCAAGAGACCAATGCATGCTCACAGGCCATTGGAATTCAATCCAGAATGAGTAAAAACTAAGACAGATACAAATCTAAAAGAATGACAAATAACAAGAGATCCATCAAGAAACAAAGAGGAAAAAAAACGCCTATGTCTATCATAAACCGATAAAATTCTTTGATTCAGAAGAAAAATGAAGACTTGAACTAAAATTCACAAAAAAGTATACAACTGACTGCATGAACGAAGTACAGAGTTTAAAAAAGATCTAGTGAGAAGAAAGAAGAGTGACGGAGAGATGAGAAGACAAACATCATAATCCAAAGAGAGAGAGAAGAGAGAGAGAGAGAGAGAGTAGACAGACCTGGAGACATGGAGGAATCTCTGGTTGATATAGAGAACGATGCTTTTGCAGATCTGAGAGTTCTCTGGGAATGCCGAAATCCGAATCCATCCTAGTTTTTCCTGCTCTTTATTTATTTTTTTTCTCTGATTATGTTTGCCCTTGATGATTCGAAGTGCCTTTTTTATTATATCGGCGAAACTACCAAATGCCTCTGGGCGCTGGTTCACCACCAACTACTAAAGTTCCACAATTTCCTGAAATATTACGATACAGCCACTGATGCATTTGGATGATATATGTTTATTAGTCCGGCGAGATCTATACACATCAGATTGGTCCGATCCGGTAATTTACGAGTCAGATTTGGACAAGTTGATTGAAAAAACACTCAACTCACCCCGGTAATAATATATGTATATTTTTTAATACATGAATGTTATATATATATATATATATATATATTTATAAATATGAATTTAACATTTCATTTATAACATATGTTACATCAAATACTTTAGCTTATATTTCTAAATTGCCTTCACAACTATTACTTTATAGTTTTAAATGTGAAAATTTTGAGTAATTACTGTAAGGTTGAGCGAACCCCCAGCTTGGAGGATTCCAGGCGTAGCTTCTTAAGGGACAAGGAACCCTTCCTAGACCTAAAAGAGCTTCTACCCAATGCTTGGGTGTGACACTTTTGAAATGATACTTATGGAAGTATTCTTTCATAATGTTTATTTTGTGCAGGACTGCTTCTAAAAACTACCTTTGCAGAAAGCATTTAGTCATGTTTCAAAATTAAGTGAAACTTTTAAAATGGCAAAATTATCCTTTCATTTATATTACAAATTCTTTACAAAGACAAAAACATCCACAGAACCTAAACTTATGTACTAGAGCATTCTTTTATACCATACAAATCTTTAGTTCGTGTTTGGTTAGCTCATTGAAATGTTTGGACCCATTAGAAAATACTTTTTCAAAAATATTCTATTTTTAATGAAAAGCTTCTCAAACTTTATTTTTTTTTTAAAATAAAAAAAAAAAAAAGATAAAAAGGAGAGTAAAATGCTCTTTTACATTCCTTTCTATCATTTTCCAACTAACCAAACACACCCTTACTTATCTTTTCTTTTTAAAATAAAGGAAAAAAGATGAAAAGGAAAGTAAAATGCTCTATCCTTTTCCAACCAACCTCCTTCCAGTCGTAAGAAGCTATGACAAAGGAGCCCTAAGACCTTGTATCTCTTCCCATTATTTTCTTAAAAGGAGAGGAATGCAATAAAACTTCCCAACGAAATTTGTGTATTTAATTTCTTAAGAAAATAATAATAATAAACCCATTAATACTTTTCCGAAAGAGCTAGATTTTTAGTTAAAATCTCCTTAAACTTTTCTCTTTACCTTAATAAAAAAAAATATATATACATATACATCGTCATTCGCAAACAATTATATCAAGTTAAAACCACCATTCCATAGCCTTAAACTGTTAATAATTTAGTTCCAAACCTTCATTTTAAACTTAAATTGTGTTTAGGCAAAAGATTAAACACGGCAACAAAGAAATGATCGCATTACAGTTCAAAACTAACATGTATTTCATTGCCGCAGCCCCCATCTGCTAAAAATGGTATACCTCTCAAATGTCAAAACCTTTACGTGAAAGACAATCAATTAATCAACCCAGAAAAACAATCTCCACCGGGGCTCAGCAAAATAGATGAATCTGGGCAAATACCAATTTAACCGTTCATGCAATCCAATAACGAGATTGCGCTGCCCAACTAATTCATCACAAACCTGGCTAAGCCTTCCGCAGGCACAGATGGAACCATCTTCAAACCAGAATTTAACTTATTTTACAGGCGCAGAATTTACACCCGTTCAAACTTCAGCCTTTGCATAATATCTCACTGGAAATAGAATTTCACAATCTTCTAAACCTGTAATCAAACTGTCCAATAGAGACGTTTATCAGATCCAATACACATTTGGCATATTTGACAACCTCCCATAGTCCCATGGCATAAGCAGATGTAGTCGGGAGCTTCATCTGATTGTCAATGGTTTGACCTGTGCAAAGGCCAAGGGAGGATAGCGCTTCATCCAAGGATATTATTCGGCAGAGCATATTTTTGAGTCTTGCAAGACTCCAAAATTGAGGCGTCAACTCAGAATCAAAAACCTTTTATGTCTAGAAAAATAGAAAAGATAGAAAGAAAAAAAAATCAGAACTTCATAAACAGGTCATACATCTTAAAATTTCTAGGTACAAATAAAGAAGACATTTTCCTCTAATGCTTGAGGGTGTCTAAAATGGTTGACAACAATTGAGGAAAAGGGAGTAAGGTAAGAAATATTAAAGGCACATAAAGAGGACAAATACCTGAAACAGTAACAACACGTGTGAACGCGCACGCGCACGCGCACAAAGAAGAACAAGAACAAGAACAAAACCAGTTCAATAATGATGAGAAAAAACAATGACTGGGAGTAAATAAAATGACAGAAAACAACTAAAATTGGTGACGAAAAAAGTCGAGGAAAAGATAAAGGCAATGTAAAAGAAGAGATGGAGATAAAATGAAAAACAAACGAAGATTGTAAAACCCACAAAAGAGAAGGGAAAAAAAATGAAAAGAAAAGAAACACAGATGCAGATAGTTTACCTATAATTCAGGAGCCTTAGGGTTTTACACAAGAAGTTCTTTAAAAAGGTACTATATTTTCTTGCCTTGAATCAGTCCATTTTACTGTCTGAAGGCTCAAGCATGGTAGAAAAGAAGCTCTAAGATTGTAGGATCAGCAAGACTTCTTATGTAGGCAATAAGATCCACTGTCAGCTCTCATGCTACACAAAATTGAAGAAAGAATGATTTAGCCACTCCAAAGAATAACAAACACAAGGAGGGGAGTCAGGGGATTGAGCCAAAGAAACATGCCCTAATTGAGTTAAAGATATAAAATCAAAATCAACAGAAAATATGTGAAACTTCAACACTGCCTACCCTCAACATCTAAAAGTTGCTTTCATCTCATTTTGATGCTAACTCAAAGTTTTCTTTGGATTACCTCTATCGTTCAAGAGTAAAATATGAATAAAAGAATTGATATGATCAATTTTTTTCTCAGATAACTGCAATGGCAATGAACAAATACTGATAATCCTTGCATAAACATTTATGGTAGCTGAAGCAGTTACAAAGATGCAATAATTCTGAGAACAGTCGATAAGTAGGATGAGTGACTAGCTTTTCAATAAAATCTGGTGAATCAATAGGGGAGATAGTGAGTATGTTTCAATAGGGTAGATACCATCAAGGTATGGATATCTAGCTCCTAGATAAGGATCCGAGATTCTAGGTCATCTCTTTCTAAAGAAATCAACATGTAAAATATCTTGTAACATATCAAGAAAACGAGGAAAAAAAAAAAAGAAAACTGCGCAGCACACAACACAACATTAGGCTACACCACATCTTTGGCTAATTTAACTACTGATATAGTTACCAAAAAATTTTATACAAGTGCATACTTAATAGAAAATTTGGGTTCAGCATCTAATTCTCACTACAATGGTTATGCTCTTAATCTCCAATGTTCTTAGTTGACACAACACAAGATTCGTTCAGTGAGATGCAAGAGGCAAGGGAAATGATTTGAATTGATTGACACAACCCAAGAGAGGAACAAGGAATATGAACAGAAAGCTCTAAAGTCTACTACAGAAGCAGGAATGAAGTATAATAGACCCTTGAATCATCATCAAAACATCTGAATACTAATACCACTGTCAAAGTAATTACCAATGAGCAGAACTGAATGCCAAACCACCAAAATGTGGTCCCATTCCTAGTCGACTTCTACAACCAAGAACTGAGATCAGAAAACCCAATCAATACTTCTCCTCTCTTTCTCTGTTCCATTGTTCGATCCTTGCTCTGCGTTCCTCACTCCCTTCCCTAACTGGACTCCCATGTCGCCGCCTACCACCATCACTGTCGTACCTCCTATGCCTATCTCCACTCCGACGCCTGTTCCCACGGTAGTCTCCACGATCATAGTGGTCTCCTCGGTCACGGTAATCCCCACCTCGACGGTAGTAGGGACTCCCACTCCTGCTCCGGCTGCGACTCCCCCTGAATCCACGATACCTCCCAAAGAGCTTCCTCCTCAATTCCCTTCCAATCTGTTTTACATGCATGAAATTACAGTAACCTCCTCGATTGCAGCTGTTCTCCTCAAACTGTCTGCATGTTGCTTCACGGAAATCCGTCACAGGCGAGAAGTCAGCAATGATTGGGCGTCCCGAATAGAAGCGCCCCTGCAAAGCTTGCAAGGCGGCAGCAGCCTCGTCTTCCTCCTTGAACTGAACGTACACGTTGCCGACCATGTGGTCTGCGAGGTTAGCACATATGTTGAGACACTCTATTTCACCGAACTTGTTGAGCTCCTCAAAGATGTCTTCGAAGAAATCTTCAAAGTGTTCCTGGATCTTTCCCGGGTCTATAGGTTGTCCTTGGGGATCAACACCAGGAGTAATCACGTCAGGTCGCTGGTACATGTTGGAGAGGAGGAGTGTGGGAGAAATCGTGGGGCGGTTGTGAAGGCGGGAGCATCGATCACCATGGCGACAAGCACCGATTTTGAAGTAAAATGGGCAATTTACACGGTCCTTTTCAGTGCCAAAGATGGAAGCTAAGTGCTCCGCCATGGATTTGGATCACAAATAAATGAATGCTTCCCAGACGAAAACCTAGTTTTCAATGCTCTCAGTAAACACACTATCTTATAGAAACCTAAGTAGGAAGAAGTTCTACGAGGAAGGCTTCGAAGGAATGAAGACCCTAATTTGCTAAAACCTAACTAGAGATCAGAGAGCCCCATACAATTGAACTTGAAGTATGATTGAGTACAGATTCAACGAAACACCAAATGTTGCAGAAAGCTCTATATTGAAGAGATGAAAACCTTGAGCGCGAAAAAGGAAAGCAATTATAAAAAATAAAAAAAATAATTTAAAGTTGTGAAACTGACCTAATTATCCCTGGATTCAATGTATTCGCTCTCGAATCCCTTGAAACAACAGAAACGATCCCTTTTTAGGGTTTGATCCTTGAAAAATACAGATTAAAAGAAACACCAAAAGTTGCAGAAACCCTAAATTAAAAAAATGAAAACCTTGATCACGAACAAGGGAAAAAAAAAGCTTTTAAAGTAGTGAAAACTGATCTAATTATCTCTGAATTCAATGTATTAGCTCTCGAAGCCCTGAAACAACAGATTGGTCCTTGAAACAAACAAAATTGATCCTTTTTAGGGTTTGGCCATTGAAATTCTGCAAGAGGAGATCCCAAATGTTGATCGGACTGACCTTTTAAAAGGGGAAATTCGCTAGAGTATTCGCCAAACCGGTTTTTGGCCAACCGGGATTGAACCACTAAAGAATTTAATAAAAATTGACATTTGACATTTGATACGGTTCACTTGTCTGCGTGCCTTATCAGAGAGGGCGAATCCTCATCCAACCACGTGATGTCTCCTCCGGCCAATCACACAACATAAAACTGGTAACCTATCGCTCTAAAAACTTTATACATGCACAACCTCAAACTTTTTCACACTTCAACCGGAACAATAAGTTACCGGTTTTATTCATAGAGCAATTACATGCTGGTGTAAACGAGCCGAGCCGAGCCTTGCCGAGCTCGGCTCGGGCTCGTGAAATCTGGACAAGGCTCAGGCTCGGGCTCGGCTCAAGCTCGCTATTTTTTCAAGGCTCACGCTTGGCTCGCAAAAGCTCGGCTCGTTAAAAGCATGGAAGAAAAAACAACAATAATTCTTTTCTTTTTTTGTGGTGAATTCAGTACTAATTCAATTAAATTAGTTAAGGTCTTTTAATTACTTTGACTTAAATACGCCACTAATTAATTTTGTATTTAATAATTAATTATATATATATATATTTATATTTATATATATATGATACCTATGATATACAAATTTATATATGATATATAAGACCGAGTCGAGCTTTAACCGAACCGAGCCTACCTAAGTTCGGCTCAAGCCCGTTAAAATAAGGAGCTTTTTTTTGGCAATGGACACTGAACCCTAAAATAGATGAGTCTCATTATATAAAAGATCAGATTGATCTTGTTGATGTGAAAATTGTATTGCTTGACTTGTTATAAGCTACTAATCGGGATTGAGTTGCTTAAAGAGGGATAAATCACGTAAGCACGTGATGACGTCGTGTATCGGTTGTTGTTTTCACACTGTCTAAAGTTGGATAAGGTCTTGTTTGGGCACGTGGAGCGTTCCAACCATCCGCCTAAACCGTCGCGCGGCTGTTCGGACGGCACTACCGATCATTAACAAGTGTGTATAAAAAAGAAAGAGGGAGAGAGCCAATATAGAAGTACACAGAATTTTTTACGCGGTTCGGCAATATGCCTAGACCACGGCTATTGCCTTATAAGAGGTCTTTTCTACTATTTAGAGTACAGGGAATACAATGAACACCCCAATAATATGGGGACAAAGAAGAAAATAAGAAAGAAAGGAGGAAGAGGAAGAGATAGAGAGATGAAAATTTAAGAACCTGAAGAATCCCTAAAAACTTTGACTTGAGATCATAGGGTAAAATAATAATTTATTAAATTGGTAATTTAATTTCACTAATAAACCAGGATTAACGTTCTTAAAATCCTTAATCTTATAAAACATGTTAGAAAACCCTTAAGTCATTTAAAACTGATCAGGTCAGCCAAATAGACTTAGGAAGCAGCATTGGTTAGATAACTGAACTTAGCAGTTAAATAGGAAATAAAATCAATTAGCAAGTTAAAAATTGATTTAAGCAGCCTAAAAGATTTATTTGAGACCCTTAAATGTGTTTACAACCTCAATAATTAATTAGGTGATCAATTGTGTAAGAATAAAGCTAGAAACTCAGTCTTGCCCCTGTAGCTGTTTTATAAATCGGAAACTTAGGTTCTATAAACACATTTTTTCACATCTCTCTCTCTCTCTCTCTCTCTCTCTCTCTCTCTCTCTTTCTTCTGGAGCTCTTAGAGAAGAAGAGAAAAAGCTTCAAGATCTTCAGATGCAAGGAGAAGCAACCTTGGACGCGACGTGGCAACTCCCCAAATTGAGTATTCTTTCAATACAAGTGTCTTTATTTGTATTTCAATGTTATGATTATGGGGGGAGATCATATTTGATTGTGTTCTTCCTTCCCCAAGTGCAAGCCTGCCAAGGGCAAAGACCAAGTCCAAGCCCGTCAAGGGCAAAGTCCAAGTGCAATCCCATCGAGGGCAAAGGCTGAGTGCAAGCCCACCGAGGGCAAAGGCCAAGTGCGTGCCCACCAAGGGTAAAGGCTAAGTGCAAGCCTGCCGATGGCAAAGGTCGAGTGCAAGGGGGCCAAGGGAGGTCTTCTGCGCGAACTCGAAGGCCCGAGGGAGAGGGAGGGAGCCAAGCCTTCGAAGGCCCAGCTCCTGGGAATTGGGTATCAAAGGTTTTCAAAATTTTTGTTTTTTATAGAAAGTATCTTGTGTATCACATAATTTTCAAAAAAAATCCTGAATGCCACAGAAGTTTCAGAAAAGCCCCTAATGCCACATATTTAATATAAAAAAATCCCGAATACAAGATTTCTATTACATAATGAGCCTCGATTGCCATTTTCTTACTACAAAGGTCCAAAATGCAAATTCTATCATAGGAAATATCTGGAATGTCAATTTCTCTACAAAATTAGGAACAAGGTCTAGAAGGACCATACGCACATAAAAATGAGACTTTATGCAAAATAAGAATATTAAAACCAATAAGGAAAGAATCATAAAGCTGATCATACATCTTAAAAGGCTTGTAATATGAGTCGTGTTTGTCGAAGTATGTAAAAAAGATGTCCCCAACAGAGTCGCCAAAAATGGTGATGCGAAAATTGTGCTGCTTGACCTGCTTTAAGCCGCTAATCTGGATCGAGCTGCTTAAAGAGGGATAAATCACATAAACACGTGATGACATCGTGTATCGATTGTGGTTTCCGCCTTGTCCAGAGCCGAATAAGGTCTTGTTTGGGCATTTGGGGTGTCTCAACGACCCGCCCAAACCGTCACGCGGCCGTTTGAACAGCGCTACGCTGATCATCGACAAGCATGTATAAAAAAGAAAGGGGAGAGAGCCAATATAGAAGTACATAAAAATTTTTACGTGGTTCGGCAATATGTCTAGCCCACGGGTGTCGCCTCATAGGAGGTCTTTTCCACTATTTAGAAATACAGAAAATAAAATAAACACCCAATCATACAGGGATAAAGAAGTAAATAAGAAAGAAAGGAGGGAGATGAAGAGATAGAGAGGTGGAAGGAAAAAGATGTTTCCTTCGTATACAATAAGTCTAAAGCATAATAGCAAATACGATATTCCCTCTCCTCCTTCTGCCTTTTAGATATTTCAACCTTCTTTGTTTTGTTCTGAACCAATTATTTTATAGCTTTGTTTTACTTGACTTCCAAGTAGACTTAATCTATAAAAAAAACTTAGGCTTCAAGTAGACTTAGCTTAGAAAGAATGAAGAAGATGAGTCAAAGAAAAATCTGATGCACGTGGATAACCCAAAAAAAACCAGGTCGAACCGAGTTAGATCGGCTTGGACCGAGTCGGACCCAATAATATTGAGTTGGACCGGTTGGACCAGGTCAAAAGCGAGTCAAATCGAGTCGAGTGACCCATTAAACCCATGGTCCATAGATCAAGCTGGTAAAGCAGGTGCCAAGTGACAATTAATTAAGTTACTGGATCATCAATCTAATATTTTATCAATTTAAACCTTTTCAAATTATAAAAATTTAAATTCAATTATAAATCATCAAAATTCAAATGACGAGCAAGCAAGAAGTCACATATTTTTGCTGGTACAGTGAATTTCACACACACTAACCTACTAAGGCTTTGGAGCACGGATGCATTTGAGGGATACGTTGGTGTCATTAGTACCGGAACCTTGAATCGACATTTGAAGTATCGCTGAGGCAGGCGAAGTTATATAGGGACGAGAGGGGGCAATTGCCCCCATTCAATTTTTTTTTTTAAATTTGAAGTAGGTAATTGCTTTTATAACATGTTAAAAAAAAAAAATTTGCCTCCCTTAGAATTTTTTTGTGGCCTCCTTTCAATTATTTTTTTTTTCTCACTTTTGTATACTCATTCATTAGAGATGTCAATTGGTTCGGCCTAAACTGAAAACCGAACAAACTAAATAAAAAAAGTCATTTTTTTTTTCATTTTGGTTTGGTTATGGTTTAGAAAACAAAAAAACCTAACTAATGTGATTCAGGTAAGGCTTTGACTAAAACCAACCAAATTGAATCAAGGAATTGGGGCTTAAAAACCCTTGCAATGGTTCTAGTATTTGAGGCTTCAGAACTACTTTTTGATCAATCCAAGCATCTGATTATCCAAAATTTGTAGAATTGAATTTCAACTTTCAATTAATTTGATACTTTAAATTCATCCATTGGTTGATAACCACTCAAGATAGAACACAATTTTTAATCTTAAAGCACTAATGTAAAGCTCGAGCCAGTTATGTGCATGCAGCAGCGGATCATGCATCATGAATGTGCAACCTTAGTCCGATCATCATCTCTATCGAAAGGCTTGAGCAATCCATAAGTGATGGCCATGGCAATCCAGCCCCCAAGCAATACTCTAAAAGCCGAGACCCGCATTGGTGAACCACCCAGATGAGCCCCAACTCCCCCAAAAACAACCAGAGATATCGACGTTACCATCGTCAGCATTACAACCCTCATCTTGTTCTCGGTAATAAACATTGCCGAAACCAGCGGAATAGATGAGCCACAGAGAAATGCCAACCCGGACGCTACTGCAGCCTTAATTGGACTCGGTAACAACAGAGTACTCTTCCCCATCTCATCTTCTTCTTCTTCCCCCGGCGTTTGATGATGATGATCTCTAGCTCTCTTTTCATCCTCAGAGGATATCACCATCATCATTGGGGACCTTCCTGGAGACAAAATCGGCAATCTCCTCTTATTCGGCGTCATACCCCTCGGTGACCTGTGCTCATGTGGCAACTCATGATCAATTGTCACTTTGGCATCCTGGGTTTGGTTCAATGCAATTGGGGAATTGCCGCTACCTTGAATAATTTGTTTAGGTAATTGGGGTTCCGAATTTTGGTGGTGGTAGTGGTGAAAATTCATCTTTTCAATATCTCTCTGGGTTGAAACAGACACGAACTCCCCGACGGCCATGCTGCAGGCACCTGCAATAGCTCCGGCGAGTCCAGAAAGGATTACAGACCATCGATCCTCCTTTGCAGCGTTAATACCAAGCATGAGTGAAGTTGTCGAAAGAAGCCCATCATTTGCTCCCAGAATGGCAGCTCGGAGCCACTGAGCTCGTTGTAGTCGCTCATGATGAGCCCCTTCTTCGTCATGCTCGTGCTGCTTTTGTTGATCAGAACAAGTAGTTTCTGCAGCCATGAACAAGGCGGAATTGAGCTAATTACAAAAGCGAATGGTAGGAGTGTGGCTTCCTTCGGTAAGCCACGCTCGGAGCGCGTGTATATATATATATATATAAAAAAATAACAGAAAGAACAAAGGAGAGGACTGAGGAGCCCAGGAATATGGGATTCTTCTTACTTCATAGGATGCAATGACATAGGTGGTGCCGTGAGAAAATACAAACATGGGCGTTGAGGACTAAGAAACTGTCATTGAATTTAGACTCTCCCAAGTCCCAAGGAGTGAACGTCGTCGTCACTTTATACTAGTCTCAAATTGATTGGGAAGGCTAACTGTATTTTAACTAAGGTGCAAGGTATAATGCGATTCAAAATGCTCCATCTTATACCGGCCTGGTATACTATAAAACCGTCAACCGTTTCATGATCTCTTCCATTTTGGCGAGAACGTGATCTGATGTTACTCGAGAGCAATGTAGTCTTTCGATTTTGTTGATAGGCCGGCTAATTTAATCTCACTTTATACGCAGCGCTTGATTACGAGTGTGTATATGTTTTGAGTATAGCCGTATACACTGAATCATTCAAAAAGGTGAAACGGCTGTGCAGCCGTTCCTGTCACGTACTAGCTGTCAGTAGCTGCGTACGATGATTAGACCGTTTTGGTAAAAAACAAGATTTGAAACGGCAGAATATCTGACCGTTTTTATCACCAATTAATGCGATAGCTTCTCAAGGAAGTCATATATTTGAAATTCAGCCCACAGGAAAATGACACGTGTCTCAAACCCAACAAACACGTTCCTTCTTTTCTTCTGAAATATCAAAGGACTAAGTACTTATGTTCCCACGACATACTGCCTTCTGGGCACCCGAGGGAAGGAGAATCTTATTCTTCCCTCGACGGACTTCATTTTACTCGGAGGACGTATTTAGGGGCATGCTACCCCTAATGGACTCCTCAAATAGTTAGGATCTCAATGAATCCTCGAAGTCACATCTATCTGCTCTCTAGAACAGACTTCGAGTGATTTTATTCCATACATTTACGTTTTAACGGTATTTTTATGCAAGAAAAGATCCTCGAGGGAACTTTCTATACCTTCTAATTCAGGAGTCATTCTTGGATTACATCCACAGACTTCGAAGGACCACCTTTTATGTTTTGTCTTGAAGGATCATAAGGCAGGTAGATTCAATCCGAGGAACTACCTCGACGGACATATCCGAGGGATAACCTCGACGGACATTTTCGAGGAACAACCTCGACGAATATATCCGAGGAACAACCTCGACGGAAATATCCGAGGGATAACCTCGACGGACGTGTCCGAGGGACAACTCGACGGACATATCCGAGGAACAACCTTGACGGACATTTTCGAGGAACAACCTCGATTGACATATCCGAGGAACAACCTCGACAGACAATTCCGAAGGAAGTCCTTTTCAGGCTAACCATCTCCAGATGGCCAATTCGAAAGAGGTATTTTCCCTCCTACTAAGGGATGAATTCGAAGGAGGAATATTCCTTCCTCCTGAGACGAATTCCAGGCTAACCACCTCGAGAGGGTCAATTCGTCAAG
>JAUPMG010251428.1:0-21911 GCA_031762675.1 Pachysandra terminalis
GGACTATCAGATCGAAACCCGGTCTATACCATATAATACACAAATTAAAAATATATATATATATATATATATATATATATATATATATATATATATATATTAGACCAGTTGGATTGATATTGGTTGTATCGATCTGGTCCATAACCGTGCGATACAAAAGTTTGTGTCACGGTTTGGGACCGCATGCACTATTAGGGTCCAGTCCTGGTATGGATTGGCTGGTACAGACCAGACCGATCCAGTCCGTAAAGCATGATATTAATTAACTTCAAATAAAGATCAAAATATCTTTCACATAAATTTCTTCTACCATAATATATACTGCATGTGATGAACTTATATGTGCATGAAAGATGAGCTCTTACCATTTTCGGTAATGTAAATAGTTGGATTATTGTATCATCTCTTTGTGTAGAGCAAAATCTCTCGAATCCCTTTTGGATAAACATTGAGCCAGATTATACCAGATAGAATTACATACAATTTAGCATACAAATATATATTTTTTTAAATGTTAAATTTCATTTTATTATCTAAACTATACACATGACTACAAAAACTCCTTAAAAAGGATTTTGAAAGGAGAAAAAAGAAATAAAAAAAGATATAATTTAGTTCAAGTATGCATACCGGTAGACTAATGGGGAGGCCATTTCGCTGAGCTGTGGCAACAAAATAAAAGGTTTCGTAAGTCTGAAATTACACAAGCATACACAAAGAAAGAAAAGCAGCTGTGTACAAGGTCGGTGTCCATTAAGGTAGAAACCATTATGTGGTTGATATGTCCCTTAAGGTTTTAGAAATGGTCGGTAGACTTACTTGTCGTACTATAGCGAGCATTCATCGTGAGGCTTACGTTAATAGCATTAGAATAAGGAGAATTAGCTGCATATTGTGTGGTGTAGTAATTTAATCCGATAAAGTCGAATGACCCTTTTACCGTAACAGCTTCCTCATTTGTGAAATTCGGCAGTCGTTTTCCGATAAGGCGTTGCATGTTCCGTGGATAATAGCCGTATGTTAACGGGTTCATAAACCTAACAACAGATGCAAAACCTTAAACTTATTGTATCTTTTATTTTAATTTAATACTTTTAAGTCTTGGGCTCAAGCCCAGACCGGAGCTTCGGGCTTAACAATGTTTGTGTAAGCCCACTCATATTTACCCAAATGAGACAAAAGTATTATTATTTTGTTGTTGCTAGGATTTAAACCTAGGTCTCAACACGCATAACTATAGCCAAAGGACGTTAATGGGCTTAAATGAAAGTTATATATTACTCAATAATCTTGTTATCAGTCTTCAGATAATCAAATTTGAGTATGGTCCGAAAAACCTAAATCTGACCCGAAAAACTTAGTTTGTTATGTATGTCTGTTAACTGGTTGACAGGAGATCCTCTTGTTCACTCAAATAACCTCGAGGGCAAAACTATAATTTTGCCTTCACTTGAATTGCTTTATAAAAGACAAAATTTCAATTTTACCCTTAAGATCTCCTGTTAACCAGTTAACAAAGGATCCGGACTCTCAGGTTTGATCTAACCGTTGGATGAGTCAGTGCATGGTACTCACCATCCATAATTGAAATCAATGGCTCTTCGAGCAGCATGTTTGTTGACCTTTTCATCCGAATATGGCGTGATCCATGGTGACGATAGTGTAATCCCGATCTTACTCTTTTGAGACACCTGCACATCGTTCATTTATCTATTGATTCTCAACGAATATAATCTCATATATAAACAAAAACGTACGAATCAAACTCATGAGCTTTTTTTTTCGAATTCAAACTTGGCGCGAACCTAATTATAACTAGCACATACGAGCCAAGTCTGAGCCGAGCTGATTCGTCCCGTTGGCAATTCAGACTGACCTGATACCTCTCCTTGTAGACTTTGACAGCAGTTGCATGAGCCAGAAGCAGGTGGTGCGCCACCGTATCGGGCTCTGTCCCGGAATCCCCACCGGTGCAATTCGCGGATATCCATGAAGAACACCGGCCTGGTGCTTTTTCACCCATAGCATATCCATTGACGCAGAAGACATATGGCTCATTTACTGTGATCCAGTGCTTCACTCTATCACCAAATTCTCTGTAGCAAAGCTCTGCATAGTCTCGAAAATCGTTGCTGTATACACGACTACTTATTTTATTAGATGGGCCCCCTTCCATCCATGACACAATTACATGATTATCACATTTTCAATATCAAAATAATCGGTCATCGTTCATAAAAAAATATAACCAATCCAACGGCTAAGATCCATCGATAAAAAACGAGTTTTTTTTTTCGGTTTTAGATTAAAAATATAAAAAAAAAAATACTTACATGATAGCAGGACTTAAGAAGCCACCATAGTCATCCTCAAGCGCTTGGGGAACGTCCCAGTGAAAAATGGTTACAAAGGGTTTGATACCTGCGCATGATAGCACAAAACATTTTAGAGAGACAGAGAATCAGGACCGTTGGATAGAAGTTCGTTGAGGAAGTTATTGTAAAATAGAGAGAGAGAGAGAGAGAGAGAGAGAGAGAGAGAGAGAGTGAATGAGGACCGTTGGATAGAAGTTCGTTGATGAGATTGTTGTAAAATGCGATGCCTTCGTTGCTCACTCCTCCAGTTAGTTTTCCACCTGAGAATTACATATTTTGGATAGGTCAGCTCATCAGACGGTCAAGAAATACTGAAGAGATTTGAAACGATGATCTTACGAGGTAAGATTCTGGACCAGGAAATGGAGAATCTGAAAGCGTCCATACCCATTTCCTTCATTATACTAACGTCTTCCTGTAACATTTCCCTACATCTCAGTTACGGGTTATCAAAGAAAATACAACTACAGACGTCTGATCTACAATCAGCAGATTAAATGATAAGTACCTTGTATCGGTGATAGAAATCGACGGCCACATCTCCGTTACTACCATCTACTATTTTATCTGCCACTCCACATTCCACAATAACATTCTTAGTATATATTCAGATCCTGGATATTTGTGAATGAAAGTATCCAAAAAATAAAAGAATAAAGAAAAGATAAAGACTTGGAAATTTGTGAATGAAAGTATCCCAGATACTTGGGCCTCTACCACCTTCCTTCACTGCACCTTCATACTGAAACAGGATTCACACAAAATATATATATTAGCAAAAGTATATGTACGATCCGACCCATTTGTACATCCCTACTGCAAGCGTACCTGGAAAGATGCGGATCCAGTGCCAAAAATAAAACCCGCCGGAAAACTACTCCGGTTGATATAACTGAAGTTGCTACTGGCTCTAACATCATGAGTAAGAGCCAAGAAGGTGATCAGAACTAAGAAGCCCAAGAGGAAATAACCTTGTGTTGACATATTGGCTTTAGTTTTCCTCTCAATGCATGGTGTGTCTCTCATCTAATCCCATCTTGCCTTTAAATACACTACATTGGATCTCCTGTGAACATATTGGCTTTAGTTTTCCACGTATGATGGACTTAGACAGATCCTTAATATGGATAACTATAACAGATGTTATGATTGTATTGGCTTATGCAGATAGACTGAGATTTTATTTTTCTTTGATGGACACTATTCTATTGAAGAAAGAAAAACTTGATTACCTCTATTAATGAAAAAAAATTTGAATGTTGTGTCTTCCCCAAAAGAAATTGATGAGGTTTTTATTGAGCATTTTACTGAAACTGTACGAGGAACCTAAGTCATCAGGACGTTGAGCGGGTGCAGGAGCGAGAGCTGAGAGCGTCAAACTTGAAAATAACTTGTGGTCCAAAACGTCTCTATATATATACATGCAAATTATAATTCATGTCCAAAATAATTTTAATTTCCATTTTTATGCTCAACCACATATATAAGAAAAATATCTCAATTTGCCCTTCTATCAACTTAATTTAAGCTTATTTTTAGAATAAACTCATCTATTTTTATATTTTTATAAAACCCCTAAATAAACTCATTTAATTTAAGCTTATTTTCATACTATAGTTCATCTAGTTTTATATTTTCAAAAAACTCCTCAAAATTTTACAAAAAAACCCACATAGGTGTATGTTTTTTATTCCAATCCTAAGTGTAAAGTCAACTCCATGGATTTGAAAAGTCAAATCCGCAGATTGGGGACGTTTTCGCACTCAAAATACGGATTCACGTTCTGAGCGCCAGAACGTCCCCTTATACACAAGAATTGTGTGACTTAGTGAGGAACCATTACAGGCACATTTTTTTATTGACATCACTAGTTTCCCCTTTGGTCATCTCTTCTGATAATGAAAGTCTTCTTCAACCTATAACTGAAATAGATATTCTCTTGGTTACTAACCAACTTGGACATCTTAAATCTCCTGGCCTGATGGCTTCCAAGGGATATTTTACAAAAATTATTGGGATGTGGTGGATGTTGCTGTGATTAAAACAATTCAAGATTTGGATTTTTAGATGATGTTATTTATCAGACTCATGTAGCCATTATCCTGAAAC
Organism: Pachysandra terminalis; assembly: GCA_031762675.1. Lineage (NCBI taxonomy): Eukaryota > Viridiplantae > Streptophyta > Magnoliopsida > Buxales > Buxaceae > Pachysandra > Pachysandra terminalis. The sequence goes on from JAUPMG010251428.1 coordinate 4,485, forward strand.
CACATAAAGAAAATTAAATTAAAAAAAAAAAAAAAGAAGTTCTAGTTTCTCATTGATTGAAAAAAAGAACTATTCCAAAATTTGTATTTTGGATCCAATCATCACCCGACTGCAGATTTGCAAACAATACGATTTATTAATTACTAATAATTAGTATTTTTAGTATTAAAAGAGAGGTGTTATTTCTCTAAAAAAACTTGGAAGGAGAAATGCATACCGGTGGACCGATGGCGATGCTGTTTTTCTCCGCTGCCGGAAAAAACAAATAAGGTTCCGTAAGTCTGAAATTACGGTAGGTTATATAAAAAGCTTTTATAATTAGCTGCATTAGAGCTGGATTTAAACTTACTTGTGAGATTAGCTTGATAATCCATCATTAAGCGTACGTTAACAGCGTTAGATGAAGTAAGATTAGCTGCAAAATTTGCAGTGTAGTAATTTATTCCGATGAAGTCGAACGACCCTTTTACCAGCAAAGCTTGCTCCTTTGTGAATCTCCGCAATCGTTTTCCGACGAGCGATGGCGTGCTCTGTGGATAATCCTCGTAGGTTAACGGGTCCATAAACCTAAGTACCTAACAATGGAAGCAAAGCTTAATTAAGCTTAGATCTTTGATCTTATTATTAAAAATAAATAATATAAAAACTTACATCTTTGATTACATTAATTACCACTTTAACTAAGATTTAATTAACGTTAAAAAAGCTTTCAAAATTCGTATACAAGCATGTAGCATGAACCATAATGTTCATGAGGAACGATCTGGTGATGCATCATGCTACCGCTTTGTTGTAGTATCCCTTTGATATCACCGCTGGATGGCTAGTCAATGAATCACACTTACCATCCATACATGAAATCAAGGGCTCGTCGAGCAGCATGTTTGCTATACTTTACATTCGAATACGGCTCCTTTGATATCACCGTTGGATGAGTCAATGCATGACACTTACAATCGACGCTTATTTTTCTTGTAAAATAATTGGGAAAACTCATTTTTAGTTCTATTTTTTGTAAAAATATTAAAGTCACGGCTGCTTTTTGAAATTTTATAAAATTGATTCTACTTTTTCAATTATTTTTATAACGGGTGGCCGTGCATTTTAGCGCGACCACTTGTTCTTTAGTGGACAAGGATGCACCATCCAATGGGCCTGTCTTTGCACACTTGGTAGTGTAAGGGTGCACCATCCAGTGGACCTGTCTTTGCACACTCGGCAGTGTAAGGGTGCACCATTCGGTGGGCAGGGATGCACCAACTAGAGGAGAAATCTGGAGAATAGATATGATTTTAAGAGGGGTATTTTGGAACGAGTGTTCGCGCTATAGTATATGACCACTCGTTTTACACAATTGAAAAAGTATAACTATTTTTATAAAGCCGACTTTAACTTATTTACAAAAAAGGCTACTAAAAATGAATTTTCCAAATAACTTGCCATCTTTTACAGAAACAAGTTTCCTTTGAATTTTCAACTATATTTACAGTAAGTCTTTGCTTCTTTTTTAAAATAATCCATGTGAATTAAATAAAAAAAAATGTCCATACCATCAACAGTGTTGTAGAGAATCAGATGTTGGGATTTGTGGAATATCAATTATATACATATATAATTTATACAGACCTGTATTGCTCTGAAGCAGAAATTGGAAAACCAGAAATCAGAAAATGGTTAGATCTGGGATGGTGGTGCATGTACTTATAATTTGTCATAAAGTTCAAATATGTTACAGTGACTCCTGAAGCACAATTAATGGCTATAGAATATAAAGAAAGAAGAAGCAGATGATGCTGGATTCGTTTGGTGTTCTTCATACCATCATCATCTAGTGCTGTTTTATGAACTTAAAATCGTCTTCTACCTTAATCGGTGACAACCACCCTTTTCAGTGGAGTCGTTTGGGACAGGTGTCAACTTCTGCGGAGTCAAGATTCTAGTGTAGGGGGGCAAGATTTGAGTTATTATTAGTATGATTTTTTAAGTCCATAAATTAGAAGAAAAAAAATAAATTATTGACTACTAATTTTTTTTTTCCATCGATAAAAATAAGATCGAGAATGAATTCTTTTAAAATTGTCTCCTAGGAGTGTTCATGTTTTTAAAATATTGTGCAATTGCATCATTATCGATGCCATTGAATATGTTTTTCTCAATATATATTAGGGTTGTCAGTTGGTTCGATCTAAACCAAACACTAAACAAACCAAACTCAAAAAAATCTATTTGGCTCGTTTTTTTTTCATTTCGATTTGAAAAATGAAAACCGAATTAGTTCGGTTCGGTTTTCGGCTAAGGCTTTGATTAAACCGAATTGAGCTAAAATAAATATGCATAAACAGAATCGAACCTAACCGAGCTAGACCTATATACCTATATATCTATTTGTATATTTATATGTTTTTGTACTATATGTGTATTTATGTGTATTTATATTACATAAAATAACATTAATTTTATCAAATCAAACTGAAAAAACAAAAATTTTGATTTGGTTTGGTTTTGGTAACTATAGTTTGATTTGGTTTTTGGTTTTATAAATCAATTTGTATTCTAGTTTGGTTTGATTTTTGGTTTAGTTTAGTAAATCTCGGTTTGATTTTGGTTTGGCCACTAAACTGAATCAAACCGACCGAATTATACCCTTATTTGTAATTTTAATCTTTCTAACTTTTGAGAGGGGTAACAAAAACATTTAGAGGGGAAAAAAATAATTATTAAGAAATAATTTGTAATATACTACAAAATTAGAGGTATCATTGAAATTTAGAGAAAGTTGAGGGGGCATTTGCCCCCTCTGGCCTCTGTGTAACTCCACCCTTGACTTCGTGTGTTGTTGTACAACCTAGATTCATAGAAGATTTTTGTCCAAAACAAACATGTCTTAATTTGGGACTAGGATCTTATGTGAACCTAGACTATATGAACTTCACACGGGAATAATGTATGTCCTATGTCACACAATCCGTGTGATAAGAGGGTGTTTTGGCGCTCATAACGTGAATCCACGTTCTGAGAGCGGAAACGTTCCCAATCTGCGGATTTGACTTTATATATGAGGATTGGAGTAAAATTGTAAAAGTAAATGAATTTCCTTATAATTTTAGGGGGTTTTATGAAATATAAAAAAAAAAGATCTGTTTTATACTACTTTAGTATGCGGATTAGAGTAAAATTGTAAAAATAAAGGAGTTTGCTTGTAATTTGTTGAGGGTTTTTAAAAAATATAAAAATGGATCTGTTTTTTTTACTGAAAATAAGGTTAAATTGAAATATTTTTTGTATTATTTTTTTTTGTTGTATACGTGGTTGTGGTTGAGCATAAGAATGGAAATTGAAATATTTTTATACATAAATTATAATTTATATGTATATATACAAAATATATACATCACTCTGTAGGCGCTCTGGATTATCAGTTATTTTTAAGTTTGGTGTTCTTGCACTTTCACTCTCGCTCTCGCTCCCATACTCACTTGGCGTTCTGGTGACTTAGCACCTGTTCTTAGGTGGATCCCACAAAAAGGGTGACTGACATTTTTCAAACCCTAAGAGACCTATAAACCCTGAACCGGCTTCTATTTTAACCAGTTTCTACCTTAATTGGTGATGGTCACCTTTTTTTTTTGTGGGTCCACTTGGGACAGGTATTAACTAGGGGTTAGGTTCACACAACCCACGTTCACATAACGTCATCCCCTAATTTGAATGGTGTCGGGATACATAATAAGACTAAGGATGTTTTGTGATCCGGATCACAGGAAACTTCCTGTGAACTAAACCATAGCTTGACATGTGTCCATGGGGCTTTAAATAGGAGAGTACATAAGATAAAATATAATAACTCTTTAATCTAGAAACAAATTTAAATCATTTATTAAATTTTATAAATCAAATCTCGATTGCCTTCATCTTCTCCTTGAATTCTTCAATCAAATCTCTTGCATCTCTTGATTTTATTATTGTCGTACACTCATTTACAGACTACATTCAAATTATTTGTCGCGCCCCAGATCCTGTAGCCCGAATCCCTAGGTGGGATGGCACGGATCTTGAGGTGAGACCTTCGGAATCCATTTCTGAATTGCGGATTTTCGTATCATAACTCAGTCTGAGATAACGATCTCAATGAATCCATAACAGAGTAGCGGAATCAAAATAAATTTATTCCATAAAAGATCATCAAAATGAATACATGTCAACTGGCTTCAGCTGAGCCTTATTACAAAATTCAAGAACTGAAAGTGATAAATAAACAGAAATGAAGCAGCATGCGTCTATCACTCTAGTCGACCTGCAACATGAAAGTTGTGTGAGTTTGGAATACTCAACAAGCATGATCTAGTCATCATCCACATCATCATATATGACTAAAAATCCAGAGATTAAACAGAAATAACAACGAAAAAAGATAGCATATGTTATGATAAGAATATGATGCGAGAATGAACAATCAGATGACTTAATATATGCTCAATCAAGAAATGCAATGTGATGTGGGTTATGCCTATATTTATATGACATGTTAAGCGTCCCTCTTGCAGCTTCATGAAGGTTTCGGGATCTGTGTCCCAGGAACATCAAGCTATCTCGTCTCCGATTTGGGGGCTAACCCGTGGTTCGAAGCCCACGATATACTGATTTTAGAGTGTACAATACTGAAGGTCCAGTAGACCTTATGAACCAACTATGATTCATAACTTATTCTGTAGGACTTGCAACCCAAGGGATTAGGCAACCATGTTTTCCCCACCAACCGAGCTCACTTAACATTTCACATGAACATTGTATGAATGCACTCTCCTATGGAACATGGATGATAGATCCCCTTAGAAGCTCTTCACGCGCCCATACACGTGAATAATCCATTAAGACCCCATCCTACACATTCCTATGATGACAAAACATAATCATACAAAAAGGGTTCAACATCTATAATTTCCTAAGTGTAGACCAACTGAGGAGTGTGTCCAATTGGCTAGCACAAAGTTAAGGACAAAAAGTAGGTTACAGCCATTGCAGGTACTCGACCCTAGACCCCACTTGATCCCATTAATAAGTATCAGATAAACCTAAACCAAAAGACATCAAAATCCTCTCCCAATCTCACACTTAGGTCTTTATCTCTGTGCAATTACGCTTGATCACACTCTACTGCACTCGATCACATTCTACTGCGCTCGATCGCATTATTACAGACAGTGACACAAATGTCATTGCCGTCTTTGTTTTCTGGGTTCTTATAACCAGGATTCTCACAGAATATCAAATAGGCATTCTAGGTTCAATTCTTATCAAACCAAATACATTGATCACAAGGAAAACATGATAAAACCTAATTGCAAGTCTGAATGCAAACTATCATGTAGTTCGGTATGAATTCAAGAAAAACAAAATCCAATTGTGATTCAACCAAAATCCGAACAAATAGATATGGAACTCATTAATTCATTTTCTAACACATATAGAATAATTTCTCAGAGATTAACTTGTATATCCAGAAAACAACGAGATCGATCATGCTAAAAATGGAAATCATGTCTTATCAATGAAATCAATTATAGCATCATAAAAATGATAAAGACGTAAACCGGATAATCTACTTACATTGAATCAAAATCAAGTAGCAGCAAACGAATGGAAATTCTATACTAGTTTACTTCTCCTCTTCCCTTCTTCTCTGCAACAACACCAGTTCAAACTTATACACAAGCTCTCACTAACAATCTCTTCTCTCTCACTCTCATTGATATCTCTCAAATCTCAGTCTCAGTTACCATAAGAAATTAGATACCATGAATAGAATGATGGGAATAAAAGGATCATCTCTCCCTCACTTCTCTCCCATTAACCCATACATGAACCCACGATTGCAAAGGCCAAATTCAAGAGTTGCCACCTCACCTAAACTAGGTCAAAGAAAGCCACCTCATCAAAACTATTTCAAAGCACGTTCTGCTGCGTCGTTAAAATTGGGGTCTAAAAGTGAATTTACAGATCTACTCCAAAATCATGTTAATTACTCTATGGACCTTTAACAAGAAGTTTAAATTACAAAAATACCATAGCTCACATTAAATACACAACCTTATGCATAACGACAAATAAAAATAGCCAAATAAATAAAATAATTAAGAAAAAATAAATTTAAAGGTTTTAGGTCATTACATTATCCTTGAAGGAACTTCTTGAACCACAAAGCCGAGAGTTTGGGGTATCTCTTCAGTCCGTCATCGTAATTCACATAGTTTATCCCAAATCGGATTGTGTATCCAAAATTCCATTCAAAGTCATCCAACAATGACCATGCAAAGTATCCCCTCACGTCCACGCCCTCCCTGCAAAAAAAGTTGAGAATACATCTCGAGCATTGCATATATGGTTTATGTTATTTTTATTGTTATGTAGAGACTAATGTTATGTTGGTGAGGATAATAAACCCAATGAGGGTATGGTGATGAAACACGTCAGTGATATACTTAATCCTATGGGGTAAGGGGATGTTGATAAATGATAAACAAGTCTATGTTGGATTTGTTGGTGAGTTGTTAGGAATATACCCAACCCTTTCCCTGATAAGGTATGGGGGTATAAGAGTAGAATACTAGTTTCGTTTCTATTTTGTTTAACCCTAATTATACGGTATTTATTCATGCTTTTGAGATTTGGAGATTCATTCATTATAACACATTATTGTAAACTTTGAAAAATAATAAATCTAAGAGTGCATCCATGGACATAAGTTCTGTTTGCCGAACTACTTAAATCAGTGTCTTTATGTTATTGATTTCTTCTTTATCATTTTTCTCTTTCTTTCACAACAATGTTGATGTTTAGAATACTTACTTGATAGATAGCAGAAGGAATGAAAGATGTTCATGATGGTAGTTGATTCTCATGGTGTCATTAAGTTGTTCCTTGAGTGATAATGTGTTGTTGTTGACCTCGCATATGCCTGTGTATTACAAGAAATAATATTAATTAAAGTTTAATGTATCGGGACCAAGCGCCTGTTCGGTCCCGATCGGTATCAGTCTGCACCGACAGTACCAGTCGGTCTGAATTCGGTGCAAAAATGATGGACCGGCAATTAAATTTTTAAATAAAAAAATAATAATTATAAAATAGACCACACCGGACCGGTCTTTGTACTAGACTATCAGATCGAAACCGATCTTGATCATCCACAAATTTAAAAAAAAAAAAAAAAAAAAAAACCAAAAATTAGACTGGCTGGACTGGTATCAATTGTACCGAACCGGTCCATAACTCTGAGATACAAAAGTTTGTATACTAGTTTGGGACCGCACTATAAAGGGCCCAATCTTGCTATAAATCGGATGGTACAAACCAGATTGGATCGGTCCGTAAAACCATGATCTGAATTGCCTTCAAACAAAAGATCAAAATATCTTTCACATGAATTGCTTCTACCATTATATATATATATACTCTGCATGTAATGAAGTTATATGGGCATGAAAGATGAACACTCTTACCATTTTCCGTAATGTAAATAGTTGGATTATTGTATCTTCTCTTTGTGTAGAGCAGAAGCTCTCGAAGCCCTTTTGGATAAACATGGAGCCACACTACACCAGACTGTAGAATTGCATACAGTGTAATTTATCATACAAATATATATATTTTAAATTAAATTTCATCTTATTACCTAATTATAAACATAATTACAAAAACTCCCCCTAAAAAGGTTTTTGAAAGGAGAAATCAGGAATAGAAAAGATACAATTTAGTCAAGTATACATACCGGTGGACCAATAGGGATGCCATCTCGCTCACCTGTGGTAACAAAATAAAAGGTTTCGGAAGTCTAAAATTACTACAAAAGCATGCAAAAGTGAAAGAAAATCGTCCGCGATATTTCGACGCCAGGGCTGCGTTTGGCCCGGCTTCTCTAAGTGCAGCTTATAGCTTATATAAGTACTTTTTAAAATTAAATGTGTTTGGTAGCGCTTATGAGTAAGTGCTTACATGTTATCAACAAAAAAATAAAAAGAGTAAGTGCTTACTTATAAACACTAAAGGCTACCCATAAGGAGAAAAGTAGCTTCTCCCAAGCTCTTATGCGTTAAGCTATTTCATAAGTAAAATACCTATTTTATCACTAAACTTTCATAAGCATTTAAATAAATGTTATTTTTAAAAATTTAATAATATTTTTATAATACCTATTTTACCCCTAAACTTTCTTAAGCACTTAAATAAATGTATTTACCAAATGCAATTTTCTTTAAATAAGCAGTTTATTGTTGCTGTAGATAAGTGCTCTCATTGAACAACTTATCGAACGAGTGCTTATCCATAAGCACAAGCCAGGCCAAACGCAACCTTAAGGTAGAAGCCGGTTTGAGGTTGATATGTCCCTTAGGGTTTTAGAAATAGTCGGTTACTTGTTTTAGTGTTGCTTACCTGATGCTATCTGATTGGTACCACAGGAAACATCGCACCAAATATCGCAAACAATTTGCTTATGATAGGAAGTTTTTATAACGAGCTAGCTTCATTAGCGTAGCATTTAAACTTACTTGTAGTTTTAACGTGAGCATCCGTCGTGTAGCTTACATTAACAGCATTAGAATAAGGATGATTAGCTGCATAATTTGAAGTGTAGTAGTTTAATCCGATGAAGTCGAATGACCCTTTTACCCTAACAGCTTCCTCGTTTGTGAATCTCGGTAATCGTTTTCCGACAAGGTATCGCATGTTCCGCGGATAGTAGCCGTATGTTAACGGGTTCATAAACCTAACAGGCAAAATGTAAATTTCTCACGGTTAAACTATAGCCAAAGGATGCTAATGAGCTTAAGTGAAAGTTATATATTACTCAGTAATATTGTTATCAGTCTTCACATATTCGGACCCGAGTCTGGTCCGAAAAACTAATTGATCCTTAAATTTTAGTCCAATCCGACCCTATGGGCTATCCAAATCAGCCCAAACATAAGGTTGGAATGATCGGGCTGGATGGGTCAACCGGCCTATTGCCACCCCAATGTAGCTTGAACCATGATCATGACATGGGCCTTCGATGTTCATGAGGCATTATATGGTGGTATGTCATGCTACCGCTTTGTTATGGTATCACGTGTGATATAGCTGTTGGATGAGTCGGTGCATGATACTAACCATCCATAATTGAAATCAATGGATCGTCCAGCAGCATGTTTGTCGATCTTTTCATCCGAATATGGCACGATCCATGGTGAGTTCAGTGTAATCCCGATCTTACCCTTTTGAGACACCTGCACACATTCACTTGCAGTTCATCACAACCGTCCAATTTATCTATTGATTCTCAATAAATATAGCGTAGGTCCAGCAAGCCCCAAAAACTGATCCCTATTATATAAAAAAATTGTTCTGGGCCACAGAATCCAACCCGGTTTTCAATGGGCATTGAGTACTCGTAAGGTATCCTATGGGTACTTGTTGGGTATTACCTGTATGTATAGACCCGATTTCAATGGGGTCATCTTATATAGAACTGAATCCGATTATTAACCGGGTCTACACACCTAGAACTGAAGCATTGGTAGTTAGGGGTGGCAACGGCCAGGGCCATACTCTATATGTATTAAAGAGCAATTGTGTCGGCTCGAGCTCGGCCTGGCCCTGGCTTCTAGCTTAACTCGGCTCATACGAGCCAAATCTGAGCCAAGCTAGTTCGGCTCGTTGACAACCCAGACTAACCTGATACTTCTCCTTGTAGACTTTGACTGCTGTTGCATGAGCTAGAAGCAGGTGGTGCGCCACCGTATAGGGCTCCGTCCCGGAATCCCCACCGGTGCAATTCTTGGAGATCCATGAAGAACACCGGCCTGGTGCATGTGCACCCATAGCATATCCATTGACGGAGAAGATATATGGCTCATTTACTGTGATCCAGTGTTTCACTCTATCACCAAATTCTCTGTAGCAAAGCTCTGCATAGTCCCGAAAATCTTTGCTGTTACAATTTGAATATCGAAATAGTCAGGGTGATGTACGCTCTGTAGCAAGTATCACCAATCGAACGGTTAAGATCTGTCATTACTTACATGATATTATGACTTAAGAAGCCACCATAGTCATCCTCAAGCGCTTGGGGAACATCCCAGTGAAAGATAGTTACGAAGGGCTTGATACCTGCGCATGATAGCATAAAACATTTTAGAAAGAGAGAGAGAATGAGGACCGTTGGATAGAAGATCGTTGATCAAAGTTATTCTGAAAAGAGAGAGAGAGAGAGTGAGTGAGTGAGGACCGTTGGATATAAGCTTGTTGATGAGATTGTTGTAAAATGCGATGCCTTCGTTGCTCACTCCTCCCCTAAGATTTCCACCTGAGAATTACATATTTTTCACAGGTCATCTCATCAGACGGTGAAGAGATCATCCAATCACAAATACAGAAGAGATTGAAATAATGATCTTACGAGGTAAGATTCTGGACCAGGAGATGGAGAATCTGAAAGCGTCCATTCCCATTTCCTTCATTATACCAACGTCTTCCTGTAACATTTCCCTACATCTCGGTTACAGGTTATCAAAGAAAATACAACTACAGACGTCTGATGTACAATCATCAGATTAAATGATAAGTACCTTGTATCGGTGATAGAAATCGACGGCCACCTCTCCGTTACTACCATCTGCTATTTTATCTGCCACTCCACAATAACATTCTTATTATATATTGGATCCACGTACCCATCGGGTCGGTCAGGTTTGGTAAGCTTGGGCTCACCTTATGAACCAAGACCGAGTCCAATAATAAAGGCTCTTTGACCCGGCCAATTAGCTAGGGATTTAACTCGCCCCGCCTTTAATAGTACGGGTTTGGTAACCAATAAGCCAGGTTCGGGTTGTGTACCCCACCCCTACCCCGCCCATTACCACTCATCTAATATTTTACATATAAATATGTATTTTATAAATAAATGTCTAAACATTAAAGATTTATAACCGGGTCAAACCCAGTTGAGAGCGGGTTTGTCTGCCCCGTTGCCATCCCCACAATTAGCCATTAACAAACCAATGAACCAGAGCATCATTAAACACACACATACAGAAGAAAAAAATTAAAAGAATAAAGAAAAGATAAAGACCTGGATATTTGTGGGTGAAAGTATCCCAGATACTTGGGCCTTTACCACCTTCCTTCACTGCACCTTCATACTGAAACACGAACATATTTATAATTAAAATAATGATATAAAAAAATTTAATTTTTAAAATTTATAATAATTTTTATACTATTATTTTAATAAATTATATATATTACCAGACCGTGGATCATGAGCCCAGACCTGACACAACACTATAAGGCATGTCCTGCAAGTCCCGATTGATACCGCCAATCCGGCCAATAAAAATTGGAAGGTCCACTTTTTGTATGGGATCCAGACCAGTCCGGTCTGGATCCCATAGTGTACCGTGTCTTGGCACAGGCCAAATAGTGTCGGGCTAAGCCACCATGTGCGATTTAACCCATTTGTACATCCCTACAGCTAGCGTACCTGGTAAGATGCTGATGCAGTGCCAAAAATAAAACCTGCCGGAAAACTACTCCGGTTGATATAACTGAAGTTGCTATTTGCTCTAACAACATTAGTAAGAGCCAAGAAGTTGATCAGAACTAGGAAGCCCAAGAGGAAATAACCTTGTGTTAACATATTGGCTTTAGTTTTCCTCTCAATGCATGTGTCTCTCATCTAATCCCATCTTGCCTTTAAATAGACCACATTGGAAGCTGGTTAAAATGATAATTCTTTTCCACGTATGATTGGAGAGTGAAGGTTTTTTTTTTTTTTTTTTCTTAACGGAGACCAGACGACCGAGAGCATTTTGTGTGGAGTGTAGAAGTTTAAGATCGATTGGATTACGTGTCCAAATGTTTTTCACGTCGTTACTAAAAGATAAAATCATCTGTATTGGGTTTCTTCACGCCATTATCATATGAATCGAGTTTCTTCACGTCACTATTAAAAGACAAAATCATTCTTAATTTTCTGAAAACAATAGGAAACTTTGTCCAATTTTGAGAAAAATATGTGTGAAAAAAATATGTTTATGAAAAAATACGTTTGTGAAAAGAACTTTTTCCGATGTGTACAATTCCTTTTTAGTGAATCAAATTGCGTAAGTTGGTCTGTAAGGCAAATCGATCAATATGTGACTAATTTTAAGTCAGATGGATCAGTTGTTAAACAAGAAATACTGATTTTACGTGTAAATAACAATTTTATGTAAAACAACTAGACCATAAGTTAACATACAACTTAGAGGTAAACTTTTTAACCTGAAAGACACAAAGTAATATGAACAAAGAATGTACAAAACCTTCGGCGGTTCTTTGGGTTCTGGCTGTGGGAACGCGACTAATCTACTTCACGGGTGTATAAATCAGCATGCAAGAGACTATCGAGAAGAACAGTAGATATCCTGACTGGGATTACTTCGTTGTCGACTAGAGGGATCTTTTAAGAGAAACTTAGTTCGAAACAAGAAGTGGATGCAATAGGATTCTTGCATAAATTAAGGACTAGCTAGTAATCGCTGGGGATCAATGACTAAGCTATGTGTAGCTTTCGAGTTGATTTGTTGTAGAGACCTTTCTTTGTTGTCAAACTCTTGTATTTATAGATTCTGAAGCTAATTGTCTTTTTGACATAAGATTTTTTTCTTCCGCTACAAATAGGTAGTTGTAAAAACTGTTTTTGAAGCTTTAAAAGATACTGTCGTGTGTCATCTTCATGATATGACAGTTGTAAATAGTTATAATAACTACATTGAAGTCTTAATGTCTTCTACCATTGTCATCTTCAAGATATGACATGTGTGGATAGTTATAATAACTACATTGAAGTCTTAATGCCTTCTGTCATGTGTTATCTTTAAGATATGACATGTGTGGATAGTTATAATAACTACATTGAAGTTTTAATGTCATGTATCCGTTACCACATGCAATTAATAATTAACCTATATTTGCATACTGATGTAGTACAGTTATTCTAATGGGCAACTATTTACCATCTTGCTCATCGGTCATATGCTTGACGGTAATTATAGACGCCGGTCATATATCTTCTTATCATTATGCTACGTGTCGTAAGATTTATGGTCAACGTTCTTTGTCTGATCGCTCATGCGGTTGATGATCAACCTTTCTATGGTCGAGATACCGACCGTTCGATCGACCTCGGTCACGGTCAATATAGTTACAGTCGAAAGGTGATGCGACTGACCATCGATCGTGGCCGGTCGATCAATTCCCAACAGTGACCAATATTTCATCACAGCCATTTTAACTTCTTTTTCGATTGAAATCACTTCGATCATGACCATGATTGGTATTTTTTGTGAAATCATGTTCTGATTTGTACCACATGATAAAATTTGGTCCATCGGTGATATTTGAAAAAGTATAGCCTAAACATTCAGCACGTGACTGTATAACTTTAGACTTCAAATTTGTTGAAGATTTTGAAATTTAATTTCAATCTAATTTTTCAAGTGTTATATTTTTTTTTTCGTTATTTCGTAAATCTGAAATTTCAAAAATTTTGATTTCGTTTGAGACTACAAATTTGTTGAAATTCTCAAAATTAAAAACTATGCTAGAACTTTTCCGGGATCATAGTATATATAATATAACAAGTAATAAATAATAATTTTAATAATAAATATACTTATATAGAATTTATTAATAATAAAATTTATAGAATACTTTATATAAAAAATACGAAAAAAAAAAGTACAACCAATAGATTTGAATATGAATGAGTATAAAAAAAGTACAAATTTTTAGACGGTTCACTTTAATTATAAAAGATAAACAAAGAAAGGACGATGGATAAGAATACGTGAATAGATGAAGAAAATATAAAATCAAAAATCAAAAAATTCTATGGTTACATTATTATATTTTGATAAATCACTATTATTTTAAGATGGGGGACAACTTATGTTATTTGTAAGGGTTTTTAATCATATATATATATATATATATACATATATATATATATATATATATATATACAAAAATTTGGAGAGTCTCAGAGTGTCCATGGTGGGAGCATTTCGTCTAGTCCACGAAGCTCGATGATTTGCTGCACCACACGTTATAATGTTTGTACCTTACGTTGAAATGTTTGTACCTCTAATGCATTATAATAGGGGTATAAGCATTTTAACACGAGGTATATGCGTGCTGCAACAAATCATCCAGCTTCAAAGTTAAGTTCAACCTGAAGGAGAGTAATGAAGAAGATCATTCAGTGCCTAGACAGATTGTATGTATATATATATACAAATTATATTTGCAATACAAAAATATATTTCAAAATGGATATCTATCAATCTAATTTAACCATCTAAACGCAAGAATGCCATACACTCATTTTATTGATTTCATAAGGTCTAATGCAGTGCTAGAATGGAAATAGAGAACGTATTACATTTTAAAATTATCCTTGAAGGAACTTCTTGAACCATAAGGCCGAGAGTTTAGGGTATCTCTTCTGCCCTAAACTCTCGGCCTGTGTAACCGGAATTCCATTCGAAGTTGTCCAACAATGACCATGCAAAGTATCCCCTCATGTCCACACCTTCTCTGCAAAAAAATTGTGAATATATCTCAAGCATTGCATATATGGCTTACGACATTTTTGATTGTTTAGAATACTTGATGAATAGTAGAAGGTATGAACGATGTTCATGATACTAGTTGCTTCTCATGGTGTCATTAAGTTGTTACTGGAGTGATAATGTGTTGTTGTTGACCTCGCATATGCCTATGTATTACAAGAAATAATATTAATCAAGGTTTAATGTACTGTGATCGAGTGCTGTACTGTGATCGAGTGCTGGATTTGTCTCGGTCGGTATCATTTTCGACTGGCAGTACCGGCTAGTCTGAATCCGGTACAAAAGTGATGGACCGGCAATCAAAATTTGAAATAAAAAAAAAAATTAAAAATAGACCATATCGGATAAGGTTTAATGTATCGGGACCCGGAGGCAGAATGGGAGGCGGAGGGGGCTATGACCCCTAAAGTCTTGTGAAATTATTATAATTCTGCTACTCCACTTATCTTGAGTGGAGTGGCGGCACATAGTGCCCCCTAAGTTGTAGAGGTCCAAGTTTTTTCCTTTAACGTGATAGTTTTTAAAAATTTTAATTTAGGTTATATTGTTTTTCAAATTATAAGATTATACTCATTCTTTTTATAAATTACTGTTTATAGTTTTATAAAATTATATTTCAGACATATATTTTAATAAAATTAAGGCCTTATACCTATTTATTTTTTATGTATCTATTTATACTTGAAATTTATAGAATATAATCTCTTAATCTTGTATTTTATATGAAGCCTTATAACTTTATATTTTATTATATTTTTATTTTCTCTTAATATTTAATTGAAATATTTTGATGCCAAATCAAAATCATTAAATTAAAATTTTAAATTTCAACAATCGTTGATGTTTTTCGAATTTTTCGATTTCGTTCAGGTAGGAAAAATCAAAATTATTAAAAGATTCCAAACAATTTTGACAAAAAAAGCTTAAAAATTGCTGAAATAATTAAATTTAGTTAAAATAATAATTAAAAAATAAATTATTTTGTGCAAATCATCCAAATTTTATTGTGAAATTTTGATATTTTTGATAAAATTTTGCTATTTATTTCATATAAATAAAGAAAAATATAAAATTCTTTATCGAAATTTTAACATATTGCTTCTATATAGTTTACTCTCAAAAAAACAATAATTATTAGAGATACAAAATCTATTAGTTATTAGAGCTTTTTTATATATTAAATTTTTACTATATAAATCATTAATTAACGAAAAGAAGCTTCATCACTATAATTTTAGGTACAAAAAGTACTTGTATACTTTGATTTTTTATAAGAGATTTTATAAGAGAACTTCTTGTATGCATCTCTTGTAGACACCCAATTTTGATCAATTTAATTGAATCTTCTTCAAATGAGTGACAATGGTTCTTAGAAATTCCTAAACATTTGTATAATTCAAATATTTAAATTTTACAATATATGGGTTCTTCATTAATTGTCCTTACACTGAAATGAAAATCCATATCTTGGCTTAACACAATCCATAAAATCTAAACACTTTAACCATGTTCTTGTTTAGCCGATTCTACAATCCAAATCTATTAAAATAAGTCCAATCTAATTCCATATAGTCCAAATAATTGAACCAAAAAGAATACAAAAGACAAATCTAATCTATCTCATCACACTCATTCCAAGCTTTTCACACTTTTAGGATTCTCCTTAGAATCCAAGAAAGAGGTGGTTTACATTCTAAGTTGGGACTAACATTGGTCTTTGGTCTTTGACCTATCAATTCATACAACTATCCTAAATTTTTCACTATGTTGGCAGCATCTTTTTAGGTTCAAAGACAAATACACCTATCATCTATAATGGGAAAATATTTGATCAATGACCTTTGACCCACTATTTATTACCACCTATACCATCCACACATATCAATTCTCACCATCTAATCACTTGGTATTTATACTTTTATTCTTAACATTTTTTATTTATTGAAAGTATAAATCTATAAAAAATAAAGTTCTTATGGAACTTTATCCCGTCCGAAAGAACAAATTACCATTTCTAAAATCATAAAAGTAACAAGACCTTGACCTTTAGCCTATAAATACCCCCTCTCATCATCCATCTCAGACACTTTCAAGCCTTCCCTTTAGGTCATAGAGAAACTTTTATCTTTCTTTTTAGAAATTTTTAGAATTAGTTTATAAAATTCTCCAAGAGAAAGAAAACAAAACCCAAGCTTACCAACAACTCATTTTTGAAGAGAATAAAGATTTAAGTAAAGTCATTCAAGAAAGCTTTCTACTTCAAACAACAAAGAGGTAATTCTTACCTCACTATGTTAATTTACCTCACTAAGCAACACATCCTTTGAAGTTCAGTAAATCAAACATTTGTACACAACATTTTGTGTTATCTAAGTCAAAAACTTGACCAAGTCAAAGTTGACTAGTCAACGGTTAAAACCCAACAAGCCAAGTCAAGATGTGGCCTAGGTAAATAAAAAAAGCGATAATCCCAGATATGGACCGAGACACACATATACAAGTTTGGCCCAACAACTAAATGTGAGCCTACAAACTGTTAATAAACGGGTTGAATCTGTCTTACCCGTTGTAGAAGGAGAAATTTTGAGATCAAGATATGCCACATGGCACGATCTTACAAGATGGGCCCCACTAAAATAGATTCTCTCAAATTGAATCTTTGATTAGTTCAAATGGGACCCACAGAGAATTATTAAATGAAAAATATAATAATTCTTATTAAATATGAATTATCCTAATAAAATAGGAAAATTCTAGATAATTCTCAAAAGAATTA
>JAUPMG010251437.1:0-21910 GCA_031762675.1 Pachysandra terminalis
AGTCAAAGAACAGAAAACCAGAGAAAAACAGAAACCCAGCCTATCCGTTTACGGCCTGACGAGATGCCTTGCCACAGAAAAATACAGATTGGCAGTTGCATCCCTTGCCTTTGCTAATGGCAGGTAAAGCTGAGGAAGACCCTCCAATTCAAATAAAAAGCTTTTTTTTTTTATCTTAAATCATATTTGAATTCCCATATAGGAATTTTATCTGTTTATTTCTCCATTGATCACTCTCATCTCCCAGTCCTTCATTTTTTTCTTCTTCTTTTGGTTATTTGTGACATAAGACATAATCAGTATCTTCTCTTCACCACCTCTTGAATTGATGTTGTTTATTAGATGTAGGAATAGAGTCTCTTTGCAAATTTTTTTTCCTTGGCAGATTCTTGTTTGGGTGTGGTTTGGCAATTCAGATTCAGCACATCTTGCTTTAAAGATCCCATGATATCTATCATGGTCTATAAGGATTAGTTAGGTTTATGGGTTTTCAAATCCCAAACCTGTATTTGAAAGATGTATAACAACTCTGTATATTTTGCATTAATTCAGTCAACTTAAATTAAAAGATAATCTTATGGGCCTCTACTTTTTTTTTTTTTTTTAATGCCTTCTGTTTCCCTTTCTGACTTTTTTTTTTTGTTCCTTTTGCTTATGATGGTGTGTCTGGTTCAGTAAAATAAAAGAAAGTGTCGGCAGGCAGTGAGGGGGGATAAGCCCAGCAAAGAAGGGTGTGGGAAACCGAGGTTTTGGGGAACACACCACTCTCCAGTTATTATGGTTAAAAATGATGGCTCTTTCCCCTCATGGATATGGGTCCCTCCCCACTGCCAAAAGACCGAACTACCCCTTTATATTTTGTTCCATCTCTGCCCCTCAGAAGCTTTGGGCCTTAGTTCTCGTGTGCCCAATTGGGAAAAATTTATTTTTATTTTATCATTTTGCTTAGATTTGTTCACTAAAAAAGAACTGAAATTGAGAGATAAAAGTTGATCAAATATGGTTATAGTCTTCATTAGAAAAGAAAAATGCTGGATTTCATATAAATTGTTGACAACAAGGTCAAAATTAAATAAATGATAGAAATGGGGTTGAAATTGGTAACTTATCAATCTAAAAACCCTAAACCACAATCAACCCTCAATCAATCTAAAAACCCTAAACAACAACCAACCCTAAAAACCCTAAACCACAATCAACCCTCAATCAATCTAAAAAACCCTAAACAACAATCAACCCTAAATATTATCCTGGAACGACAACTTATCAGTTTCATGGATGTATTCGTGACATGATTTGGTTGATGATGCCATCACAGACATTGCAAGGTTTTATTGCAAAACGATTTCTCTCCTAGAAGTGATATTATTACACAATTAAGGAGTGTAGCCCGCGGTTTAATTTGACAAATTAGTAAAGTAATAATTAACATTTTCATCAGTTAACTCTTAAAACGTCATATTATTAACTCAGCTGCTCATTCCATTGTAGAAGTGTGGATTACTCAGCTCATAGGCCACTGAGATGACCACTGCCTTTGCCAATTGAAGTTAATTAGGATCTTAACTAACTCCAATTGACAAAGACATTGATTATTTCAGTGGTCCATGAGCTGAGTAATCCACTTTTGACATTGGATTACTCACCTCATTGAATATTTTCTCTTTCAATCCGTAGTCTACTACTCCATGCTCTCATATGATCTCTCGAGGTGTGTGATTCGCGTCGTCAAGCATTCTATATTCTATATAGATAGTACAAATCTAAGGAAAATTGCAAAGCACCCTTAGAAGTGTCGGTGGCACGTGTGTGTCTGCGATCAAATAGACCTACCACCAAGCTCTTCTCTTTCATACACATGGTGCTGCTTTCCTTAAGTGGGGTTGTGGGATCAAGACTTGTCAAGGTTAGTTTGTCCCCATAAGAAGACTACGTAAGTTGTTTGTTGGAAGAAAGAATTGTAGTGAAAGCTTGAGAAGGTACAGATGTTAGAATGCCAGAGTAAAATCGGGAATAATTGGTGGTTGTTGAGGGGAATGTTTAACGCAAAAGACAAGGGTGTTGGTGTGGGGTAGCATGGAGCAAGACGCAACAAGCCAGCTAACAATGGCGTCTCTCTCTCTCTCTCTCTCACCGAGAAGATTATTTTTGCCTATTTTATCATCTGGTTTGGCATGATGGTGATGTAATTAATTTAATTGTTTGACAACAATTTAGAGTAGGAATTTGGGTCTCTGAGCCTTAGATCACACAAAGACTGATGATTAGACAAGTCTAATCTAGGAGTGTTGAAGTCATTTTGTGATGTTACCAAATTATTTTATTTTATTATTTTTTTTAATTGCTAAGGATCCAATTGGTTTGTGGAATTGAAGATAGAATTGGAGCCTCCGATTCTAATTTCTTCATTTAAGAGTATACTACGGAATTAGAATTTTATATGAATTTCACAGAATTTCTTTCTAAATTATTTTTGAAGTTGTCGAATTTACTGGGGAAGGATTAATTGCAATTCACTACTCATTGGATTTCAATTGGAGGTGGTAATGGGTCCGGTCGATTTGGATCCTGATTATGATATAGTCAATTTGAACCTTTCTATTTCATAAGTGGATCACTTGTGTTCGGATGAGTCAATGGTTTATAACCTAAACCCACCAATCGAAGCCATTTATTATTCGAGTGAGTTTGGGTCAACCCAACTAAGAAAAAGCAATTTTTGTTGTTAACCTGAACATACTAAAATATTGTGCTGGCTCTGGCTGGTTAGATTATATTTTGCTAGAATTGGCAATGGATCGGGTTTAGGTCGAACAGGTTGGCAGATTTATTGGCAGATTTATAGTATAAAACCCATAAAACTCACAACGGGTGGCTCATATGTTTTTAAATGGATTTGGGCTTAAACTGATTAGATTTGACCCATTTACTAACAGTTTCAAAAATCATGGAACCAAATCCAATCGTCAATAAACGGGTTGAACCCACACCTAACTCATTTTATTTTTATTTATTTATTTATATAATATTTGTTTTAATTTTAAATTATGGTGAAATATAACCTCATTTAGTTTATTAAATTTTAATAATATTATACAAATATTTAATATTTGTGATTTCTTTTAAAAAGAAAAAATATGATTTTTAACATTTTAATAAGTTTTAAAATACCTATAAATCATAAAATAATTACAAAATATAAGTACAAACCTATCAAAGATCATTAAAACTGATACTCGACGGATTGACAGATTGACCCACTTAAAAAGACATATTTAACTTTTTACCAAAATGCCCGTAACATTAATTGAATTGAAAAAATAAATTGACCAAAATACCCTTTCAAGGTTTCGATCATAACAAAGTAGAAATAAAAAAGAGTTTCACTAATTTTTACTAAAATATCCTAAGCAAATTTTCAAGACAAATCTATTCTATATATTAAGGCAAACCATAAACTTTTCTATATATCAAGGCAAGCCCTCCCTTTATTATTTTAAACATTTTTGAAAAAAAAATCTTTGTTAACATAGCGGCTTCTCTATCTTCCCGATTCCACTCAGTCTCCCCCCCTCTCTCTCTCACTTTTCTCTCTCTCTCCATACCGTACGATTTCATTAGTTTTATTTACACCTCTTATAATTTTTACGATTACAAATATATTCCCAATATTTTTTAGTATTCTACTTACATTGAGATTTTGTTCTACTGTGCAAAGATCACTCTTCAGCTAATTTTTACGTTTTACCACTTGATGAAAATTGTTGCTATCATTCAATTTATTTATTTAATTTATAGACATATTACCCTTAAACTAAAGCTAAATATAAAAAAAATTTATATATTTCTACCCTTAAAATTAGTTTTCTATAAATTAACATGATATGTTAATACTGTTTACCCCAAGGTTTCAAGGCTCGGATTGGTCCCATCTGCACATGCCGGTCCGTATAAGGATCAGCCAATACAGGCCCTAAGCCACGATACAATTGTTGTGTCGTAAGGCTCTGGATTGCACAGGTACAGCCGACCAGACCAGTACAACAGGTCCATTTTTTTTTAAAATTATAAATCGGACGGTCCAAACAGGGTCCAGACATGTGTCTGTCTAGACCGGTCCGGTACCATCTATCCAACAACTGGTCCTACCGATCCAAAATAATTAAATTTTAAAAAACATGGTGGTACAAATTTTGTGTCGGATCCGAACCAGACGATATCGCTGGTCTGGATTAGGATTGGCAGGACCGGTCTGGCTCCTGATCTCGAGACTTTAAACCTTGATTTACCCAACATGACTAACAGGGGTGCAAGTGAAATATCAAAAAACACGGGGTCGATACAACTCCACTCTCTACCACTCCCATTACCATTCGACATCCTATTCTTTATATTTTGGATTAATTTCATTTACAATCCTGCATATTGGTCTGTGATCGGTACAACCAATCCATTTTTTTTTAAATTATAAATTGGACGGTCTAGACAGGGTCCAGACATGTATATGTTTGGATCGATCCGGTACTATCAGTCCAAGGACTAGTCCAATCGGTCCAAAAAATTTAAATTTTTAAAAAAAATGACTGTTCCGGATCGGAACTAGAAGATATAGCCGGTCTAGATCAAGATTGGCCACGACTTACCCGATCCTCAATCCCGAGACTTTAAACCTTGGTTTATATGACTAACTGGAGTGCAAGTAAAATATCAAAAAACATGGGGTGGATACAACTCCACTCTCTTTACCACTCCCATCCCATACCACATCCCATACAACTCTGCATATTGTTTGCAATTGCAAGTGTATTGTTGTCATTCAATTTTTTTAATTTATTGACTATCTTAACCTTAAACTAAAGTCAAATAAAAAAACATTTATATCTTTAAAATTAATTTTCTATAAATTAACATGCTCTAGTAACACTGTTCACCCGGCGTGGATAGGAGTGAAACTGAAATATCAAAAAATATCGGGGATATATTTATAGTTATCATAAATATAAGAGTGTAAGGAAAAATAACCGTTATACTTTTACCAAGCGTACTTCTCTCTCTTCCGCACAACTTCCTACTCTCGACTGGTCTTTCTTGTCTGTTACTCTTTCTCTTGACATGATAGTTTCTTCTATTTTTGATTTTTTAATTAAAATAAAATAAAATACAAAACAGGTGACATTTATAACCTTTGTTGACGGATCTCACTAATCTCATTAGTGCTTTTTGACTAATTAAATGCTATTATAGTATGTACATATGTTTGTAATATTTTTCGATTATATTAGTTGAACCATCAGCTGGAATGGATTGGATCGGATCAACCTCTTCATAAATTGAATGCTCAATTGAGATACTAAAATAAGGACACAACTTGATAAATTTTTTCTTCATGACATGTAAGGTGTAGCATTAACTTAGAGTTATTCATTCGTGATTTTGCATATATATATATATATATATATATATATATGTTTGGTATTGTTGGGGATATGATTTGTTTTCTGTTTTTCTAATTTCTCTTTTTAGCTTGTGAATTTGTGGGGTTCAATATTATAATACATGTTTCTATATTCAATTAGTCTTTTAATAGTTTTGCATATAAACTATATAGAGATTTATGGTGTTGATGAGGATTATAATGTTGTTTTTTGTTTTATTTGTTAGAGTCTAAACTATTATAACTTGTGTACTCCACACATGTATTTTGCATATTAAATTTAGTTGAATATGCTACTAAGAATAACAATCAAAGCTAAAGCTATGTGATATCGATTGATAAACCGATAACGTAAAAACCTAAATAAATAGGCTATTAGATTTGATTATATTTAAAAATCGTTAATGAATAAATCATAAATGGGAAAAAAAGTGAGAATGTGAGATTTAATTTTTTTTTTTATTATTATTTTTTCCTTTCTACATTTTCTTCTAAGTTTTTCCTACAGAATGACTCATTTAGTTGTACAAATTCTGTTGTATCTTGTTGAAACAAAGCATGGTTTTTTAGGTGATTTTTTTTTTTTTGATATTATTTTAATTTTCCTATTAAAATGTAAGAGTAAAGTCGATATTTTGCATTAAACTGTTTGTAGTCATGCCCTTAGTACTTGTTTAGGCCGAATCCAAACAAGTCCGGATCGCGGGAAACGTTGAACTCCATCTCGGTTTTGACCTAGCTAAGCCCGAAGGATTATGTTCGGCCCAATCTAGTGTAAGGAAGAATACGGGCCTAGATTGCGATCAATGCAGAACGCTGGCCCAAGAACAAGAAACAGAGTTTTTATGAGTGGGCCAGGTGTCAGTAAAGGAAGAGAAATAACCACCCACTATCCATAAACCGTCAAACGGTTGCAAGGGATGGCTATAAAAAGGAATCGGCCAAGACAAAAAGAGTCTCTACAATAAACCAACTCGATAGCTACACATAGCTTAGTCATTGATCCCCAACGATCACTAGTTAGTCTATAGTTTCTGCAAGGATCCTGTTGCATATACTTCTTACTTCGAACTAAGGTTCTCTCAGAAGATCCTTCTAGTTGGTAACGAAGGAATCCCATTCAGGAGATTTACAGAGCCTCTCTCGATAGTCCCTTGCATGATGATTTGTGCACTCGTGAAGTAGATTAGTCGTGCTCCCAAAGTTCGAGCCCAAGGAACCACCGGAGGTTTTGTACATTCTTTGTTTATTTTACTTTGTTTCTTTTCAGTTAGAAGGTTTACCTTCTAGTTGCATGTTAACTTGTGTTCTAGTATCTTATATGAAAGTGCTATTGATGCGTAAAATCAATATTTCTGGTTCAACAACTGACCCTTAGAGATTGGGAACCATACAATTGTCTGACTCAAAATGGGTCACATATCGACCGATTTATATTTAAAACTAACTTACGCAGTTTGATTCACACTACCTTTCTTCAAGTGAACTTGTAAAAGTTCTGCCATGCCTGCACTCTTTCGGCCTTACGACTAAAACCAACAACCGATCGGGAAGAGGGCAGGTCTGGTTTTTTACACCAACATCTTTTACCACTCTTGGTGGGATACATCTGGTGAAGCTAAATGGCACCCAAAACTAGAACAGGTGGACGGTTAGGCGACAACGACCGTGAAGGAGTCATATACCCATTATGGACATTATCCAAGAGGAAGCATTAGACAGTAATACCGCGTCGGCCGAAACACTAGGCTAGACCATCCCAAGTACTGAGGTAGGATCACCATCCACCTCATTTAATAATAATGTTTTGATGGCTCTACACACCATAAAGCATACTTTGATAAGGATAGGTGTAGATCAGGGACGTACCTACGTGGCCATTGCAAAAGGATTCACTAGAATGCCTTTTGAAATGGAGTCCGTGATTAGGTGTGAGAATAATTCGACCCGAGAAGGTGAAAACTCGGCTATAAGGAATGTTAGTGGGAATAGAATTTTCAACCCCATTGAACAACCACAAATCACATTGAATGTCCCACCAACCAGGTCTAATCCCTCAAGGCCAGTTAGCCTAGTAAACGACCGGAGTTAGCCACTCAGCCACAACGGTTAGGTATGGACTGACCAAGGATTGCCAAACATCGAAACACAGGCACTCGGGCCGGTCAGGAGGCGATAGCCAATATGCCAATCCGACAGTTATCTCGACCGTCATACCGCAAACCATATCCCGACTGGGTAGACCTTAGGTACGAGTTCCGCAGGGGGTATAGAATCCTAGATTTTTCATTATTCTTAGGAGAAGATGTTCAATCGACAATCGAACATGTAGGCCGATTTACGGTACAGTGTAAAGAATTGTCGCCAAGCGATTACCACAAACTAAGGCTGTTTGGGAATTTCTTAATCGGCCAGGCGTTTACTTGGTACATAACTATGTTACCCAATTCTGTCCAACATTGGATAGAAATGGAAAAGAAATTTCACCCTCAGTTTTATCGGACCGAGCTTGAAGTGTCTATGGTCGATTTGGCTCGTTTGAGGCAACTGCTGGATGAAATGGCTGATAGATATATAGGAAGGTTTAAAAAGGTGAGAAGTAGATGTAGAATAGTTCTCCCCGAGATAGAATTCGTAAAACTGGCCCAGAATGGTTTAGATATTGAACTTCGAAAGAAGTTCGATGGGATGGAATTCGAAGATCTGTTCGAATTATCAACCAGGGTGGCCAAGTATGAAAAATTTTTGCAAGAGGAGAATCAAAGAAAAACGGCCACCATTGGGACTTACTTTTAAGATCCCAATTACAAGTTAGCTTTGACCGAAGTAATAGCCAATAAACCCCTTACTTGTACAGATTTTAAGAAGAAACTCGCCAGTACACAAATGGAAGAAAAGAAAAACTTCTCCGAAAAGGGGAGGAAATGTTCCTTTGATTTATCAAAGGCTAATGAGATCTTTGAACTTCTTCTAAAAGCCAAGTTTATAAGATTACTGGAAGGGCATAAAGTTCCAACGGTCGATGAAATGAAAAGAGGGGAGTATTGCAAATGGCATGGATCACGGACCCATTCAATTGCTGATTGTTCTATTTTTCGTGTTGTGGTACATGACAATATCAATCGGGACCTCCTCCAATTCCCTGACAAAGGAAGTCATGGAGATTGATACAGATCCGTCTCCAGCAACGTTCTCAGTTACTATGATTGGATCCAAACTCAGCAACTCTTGGTTGAAGGTGGATTTGGGGCCAGAAAACAATGTCTCCTTCGAAGGGAATATGATATCAAGGCAGACCGTTAGCACGACATCATCATCGTTTTGACGACTGATTGGTTTTCCTACCTGGACATTTGGATGCTCAAAACAAGTTCCACCGAGCTCGCAATATTTGCGACATATGTCATAAAGACATGAAAAGACAAGTCAGGCGTACAGGAAGTAGTTATCGGTAGCCATTTCGGCCACCACCTCAGCAAAATAGGCCAAGTTATCACCAAGGGCCTCTCAAAAGGTGGTATCCAAGTAGAGATAACCATTTACACAACACCAACCCGAGGATGATCAAGCCCTTGGGGGGCAGAAGTGATAGATGGACTCGGGTGACCCACCCGAAGTTCGACCGATCAGGGTATGAAATGACTCGAACCCAGAAGAGGTGTTGGCAAAGGGAGGAAGCGTCGATCAGGGAAATATCGGTCAGGCAAAGAGAACAGAGAGGAATGGTTATTACAAGAGATCCCAAGGAAAAAACTAAGACCCAAACAATTGCTCCGAATAAAGGACAGTCGTTGGCAATCCAAGACAAGAAAGAAGCGTCCCTGGAGCTCACGTTCATGGACGAAGATGATGGATTGTTGTTAGATCAATTGTTAGCACAATTCCAGGGCACTGATACCTCAGAGCATTCACCATTGATGAATGATAACTTCCCAAATGAAAAGGTCAGCAAAGAGGGGAGTCAGACTGTCCAATTCGGGTCGCTCCCTCCAGTTACCATGGATTGTAACTGTGATGGCCTAGACCACCTAATGATTATTTAATTATATTTTAATGCTTGTTATGACTCTATCTCTCGATTTGATCGTCGGTCGGATTAGATCTGACCATGCGATCGTTCTCGTAATGTTTGTTTGGTCTTGGTACTATGCATAGTAGTCTAGCCTTTGTGTGTTTGAACTAATGGCATAGTTGTAAATTGGATTTGATATGAGTTGAATGGTTCAGATTTTAGTGGTTGTGATTGAATGGTCAAGATTAAGGTGGTTAAGTTTCAAGGGTTGAGATTAAAGTGGTTGATGTTGAATGGCTTAGATTTTGACACTTGGCATGGAGTTGGATTGAATGAGAGGATCTCATGTCTTTTTCTCATTTGGTTTTGTTGCTTGGTTTGAGAATTTGGAGAAAGAAAAGAAGTAAGGCTTGCATGTGCTAGATTTGTGTGGATTTTTGCTTGATTTGAAGAGGTAAGTACTGAATTCATGAATGCAAATAGGTTAATCTTAGTTTTCTTTACATTTTCATATATTTCATGTTCGTGTTTTAGTTGTGTGTTGAATGGATGGATTGAATGCTAGTTAATAGTTTGTTAATGTGTTTTTCATGCTTGAGAATGGTTCATTTTAAGTTGTGATTGATTTAAGTATTGAGGAAATTGTTTTGGAGGAGAAAACCCCAAATTTTAGCCTGTTCGCGACGTTCGACGGCCTCCTCAGCACGCCGAACGTGTCGTTGAACATTTTCTGGGAGAAGGGCGAACTCCTCGGCGCGCCTAATAGGCCGCCGAGTATGAATGTGTTTGAGTAGGTCGTCGAGTACCTATTTGGCGCGCTGAAATGGACTTCGGTGCGCCAAAGAGTTAGCTGAGAAAAGTGCCATTGGAATTGTCGCCGAATCTCAGAGAGGTTCACCGAAGTGGTCACTGAGGCAGGCTTCGATGCGACGAAGAGTGCGCTAAAGAGGTCGCCAAGGTAGGTTTCGGTGCGCCGAAGACCTTGCCGACGACCCCGCCGAACCTAACAGTTTAGATTAATATTTTGATGTTTGTTAGTTGATATATATTGGCATAGATTGTGACTTGAATTTACATCATATGCACTCAAGTATGATTGATAGTATAAATGATGTCTTGAAACTTGTACAAATTAATGGGATACTATGTAGAACTACATGGAGATATGTGGAATGAATATTTTGATTTATTATATTGCACCCTGTACACTACGAGATGTATGTTTTGTTAATGTGCACTATTTCACAACACTTCATAGACTCTAGGCCATAGTTGGTCGATGAGTATGACCCTGTAATCCGAGACCTTATGGTTGCATCTCGTGGATTGAAATGAGAGTGATGTGACTCCACATCTAGTGAGGAGACTGGTGGGACTAAATTGAGGGAGTAGCTAACCCAACATACTCTCCTTTACCTAAGGGTACTAGACCCACGGATCAGAGAAAGACCTCTGTAGTTTATTCAAGTGTCGTGTTTTCCTGAGGGATCCCGCACGTGGGTGCAAGTCTCGGTCTACATACCACTGATCAAAAATAAGTGGGGGGATTGTGCCTCCTAGGTTGAAAGCCCTTAGAACTATGCCATACACATAGAATAACCCTATTCCTTGGACCGTTACGACGGGGGGATGATTTCAGGTTGCTGGGACACCCCGAATAGAGGCTGGATCAGGAGGAAACATGCCACATTGACACTCTGTCAAAGTTGCATTTGCACAACATATTAGATTGTTTGTTAGAATACCTTGGTGATTCATGTAACTTAGGTGCACAACATGCATTTCAAATCAATCTACCTCATGCATTGCATTTGTTATGTTTCCCTTATTGCTTGGATTGTGAATATTGTAAATGTTTAGACTCTAGGATAACCTTATACATTCTTGAATTTATGTACTTACTGACTTTTTAGCTCATGCTTTTAGCAAACCTTTCAGGTCATTTAAAGGGAGCCGTTGCAGACAAAAGCACTGCTGGGGAGGAGCGCTACGAGGAAGAAGACAAGTTCTACTCTCACGAGTGACCATATTTGTAATGACTATAAATCTTTTATGTAAATACTCTGATATTTTTTGGACTTTGATTCTTTTTGGAGATACTTAGGATAGTATCTACAGATTAAATTCTGTTTTTAAAACCTAGAACTGTATTTTGGATTTGTGCTATTTAATGGTGTAGTTATGTATACGACACTTTTATATTTTCTTTATGCATGAAAATTTTATTCATTCTTACTATTGCTATGAATCGACTATCACTCTCTTCCATGAGAGTGAAGGTTACAACCCTTGGGGTCTCATGGGTTTGGGTTGTGAGAGTAACATGGTTTTTATGTTACCAATTACTTTCCAAGCAAAGCAAGAGTATGACGAGTCGGATAATGAAGAAGAAAAGGATCAAGATGCCACGGTGGCCGCACTAGTCAGCAATCAGGAAGAGTAATGCGAGGGATACCAGCCCCTGATCAATTTCGACGGCAAGGACAATAAGGTAACTTTTGAAAAGCCATCTTTAAGAATGGCTTAACATTTATGACCATTGTACATCAATGTACACATGGACAGAATCTCTATCATCAGAGTAATGGTTGACAACGGCGCAGCCGTAAACATATTACCCAACAGGGTAATGAAAAGGGTAGGCAAGACCTTAACTGATCGAATTCCAATAGAGATAACGGTTACTAATTTTGCAGGAGAAACCTCAACTATTCAAGGAGTATTGCCGGTTGAGTTAGAGATTGGACGAAAGAAGGGCTTGACTGCCTTCTTCGTAGTAGAATCATCCTCCAGTTACAATGCGTTATTGGGACGAGATTGGATCCACTCCAATCTTTGCATACCATCGTCCCTTCATCAATTCCTAATCTTCTAGAACGGAAATAAGGTGAAGATTATCAAAGCAGACGAACGACCATTTTTGGCAGACTCTAACTCGGCTGTATCTTTACTTTATGGAGGGGAGATCAAGCCAATAAAGTTCACAAAAAATAGGAATGATGGTCAACCGATAGGAATCTCAGTAACGGTCGATCATGAGCTAGATCAAACTGAAGCAGGACCGACAACGATAATTCCCTATCGGTCGAGCTGGGATTACAAGATTGAGAAAGTGCCATGATGAATATTGAAAAGGAAAAGCAGAGGTTGGCCATAGTTAAGGCCACCATATTGCGGGTAAAAACTCACATGAATGAGAGACAACTAGATGAAGAGGTTGCGGTTGATTTAACCGAATTGATTACAAAAGGCGACATGGATGCAGATGAAGGGTTGTCCATGCAAGACATAGAAGTGGCTCCTGGAAAGATGGATGATGTGAAGGGCGAAGTACAAGACTCTCTGATGGAAGTAGAGTTAGGTAGTGTAGCCGATCATCGTCCAGTTTATGTAAGTAGTTTGCTCCCTGAGCATTGTAAATATCAGTTGATAGAATTACTTATCGAATTCCAAGACTGTTTTGCTTGGAATTATCATGAATTTCCTAGTTTAGACCGAAAACTTGTTGAACACCGGTTACCCTTGAAAACAGGTTATAAACCCCATAAATAGCCTGCCATGAGAATGACAACTGAAGTAACGGAAAAGATAAAAGAAAATATAAAAAAATTACTCAAGGCAGGCTTCATTAGACCAATCCGTTATGCGGAATGGGTCTCAAATGTTGTACCAGTCATGAAAAAGAATGGCAAAATCAGGGTGTGCATTGATTTTAGGAATCTCAATCTATCAACCCCTAAAGACGAATAACCAATGCCCATGGACAATTTTCTGATAGATAAAGCACCAGACACCAAGTGTTATCCTTCATGGATGGCCATTATGGTAATAATCAGATTAACATTTCGGCCGAAGATGTGAACAAAATCACATTTTAAGGGCTGGGGGCAACAGGTTTATATTATTGGGTTGTAATGCCGTTTGGGTTAAGAAATGTCGATGCCACTTATCAAAGAGTAATGAATAGCATGTTCCATGATATGATTAGAAAGAATATGGAAGTCTCTATATATGATATAGTGGTCAAATCGGCAAAAGTAACAGAACACCTCAACCATTTGAGAGCATCCTTTGAAAGGATATGAAAGCATAAGTTAAAAATGAATCTCTTAAAATGTGCATTCAACGTATCGGCTAGACATTTCTTGGGGTTTTTGGTACACCAAAGAGGGATTGAGATAAACAAAAATAAGGCAAAAGCTATTATAGAGACTAATCCGCCAGATAACAAAAGGCAACTACAGAGATTCCTCAGAAAAATTAATTTTCTGAGATTTATCTCAAATTCGGCCAAAAAATTGGTATATTTTTCTCCTTTACTACAGTTGAAAGAGACAGAGGAATATAGATGGGAGGAACAACACCAAAAATCCTTTGATGTTATTAAAGAATATTTGCCAGACCCTCCAGTATTGATACCTTTGAAGAAAGGGAGGCCATTGGAACTTTAAATATGAGTGGCCGTAAAATCTATCGCTATTATCTTAACACAAGAGAATGACCAAAAGCATGAGCAGGCGGTATACTACCTAAGCAGATTTTTGTTACACGTAGAACAAAGGTATACGACCATTGAAAGGTTGTGCTTAACATTGCATTTCACGGCCATAAAGGTGAGTCATTACTTAATAACTTCCACAGTATTAGTAATTACCCCAACAGACGTGATCAAGAATATGCTGAGAAAACCATATTTAAGAGGACGAATATGCAAATGTATTTTGGCGTTGTTAGAATTTACATTTGTTTACATTCCTCAAAAGGCAGTAAAAGGCCAAGTAATCGCAAACTTCTTGGCCGATCACCCCTCTGGCAATCCCACTGTGGGGGTTGATGTGGTGTATTAATCAAACATGGTGGAACTGCTACCATGGACATTAATCTTTGACCGCTCAAGGATAGCAACGGCAAGCGGGATAGGTATAATCATTATACCCCTAGGAGGAGAGAAACAGGAACATGCCTTCCAATTAGAATTTTCCTGCACAAACAACCAGGTCGAGTATGAAGCCCTCATAGTAGGGATGGAAATTCTATTAGCGCTGGATGCGAAAGATGTGTTGATCAAAGGGTATTTGTAACTAGTGATCAACCAGCTGGGGGTAAGTATAAATGCCTAAGTTGCCAACTCATGACGTTGTATGCTACTGCCTGCAAATTGATGGAGGAATTTGATGATGTAACACTGTCCCACTGTCCACAGAAACAAAAATAAGAGGCCAACGAGATGGCTCAGATAGCATCAGGATTGAGAATGGTGGAGGGAACGACCAAAAGAGCCATTTCGGTCCAGAAAAGATCCTTGTCATCTATCAAAAGAATGATGGAATCCTTGGACATCATGACAGTTGAAGCGCAATTTGATGACTGACGCATCCCACTTATGCAGTACTTGAGAACTCCCAACTTATGAAGTGACAATAAGCTAAAAATCGTGTCAAACAGGTATGTATTGATAGCCGGTAAATTGTATAAGAAAAGTCCAGACGGAATGTTCCTAAGATGTTTGAGTTCACATAAAGCCATGTTGAGCATCACAGAAGTACATGAGGGGATATGTGGGGCGCATCAAGCTGGCATCAAGGTGAGGTAGTAATAAGAAGACATGGGTATTATTGGCCCACAATCTTGAAAGATTGCCTCAGATATGCTAAGGGGTGTGAAAAATGCCAAAGACACGGCTCCAATTCAAAGAGTACCGGTCGTGGATTTACACATGATAGTCAAACCATGGCTATTTAGAGGATGGGCCACGAATCTCATAGGAAAGATATTTCCTCCATCATCAGGGTCACATGGGTTTATTATAGTGGCTACCGATTATTTCACCAAATGGGCGGAAGCAAAACCTATAAAAAATGTGGAGCAATCAGACATTATTAGATTCATATAAGGGCAAAGCATTCACCCGTTCAGGATTCCAGAAACGATAACGGCCAATCAAGGTTCTATTTTTACTGGGGGTATAACTAAGTTTGTGGAGGAATACGGAATCAAGATCATCAACTCAACCCCGTACTACGCTCAAGCAAACGGCCGGGCCGAATCTACTAACAAGGTTTTAAAGAATATCTTGCGAAAAATGATCGAAGATAAGCCAAGATCATGGCATAAAATTCTGTCAGAAGCCTTATGGGCTTATTGCACAACCTTCAAGTTAGGTACGGGAAATATTCCTTTCTCGTTGACTTTCTGCCGTGATGCTATAATACCTTTAGAAATTACAGCTCCCTCGATGAGGACAATCTTGCAACACCAAATGCCACAAAATGAATACATGGAAGCTATGATAATAGAGTTAGAAGACCTAGACAAATCTAGGCTCATAATGTTTGAAGAGTTACAAGCCCAAAAGAGAATGGTGGCAAGGTCATACAACAAGAAGGTCGAAGAAAAATCCTTTGTCGAGGGAGATTTGGTTTGGAAGACCATATTAGCAATTGACCTTAAAGACCACATAGATGGGATGTGGTCAACCACTTGGGAAGGTCCATACAGGATCCAAAAGGTATTGAAAGGAGGGGCATATACTATTCAAGTAGATAAAGAATCAACCGAAGGAAAAACTATAAACGGTCGACACTTAAAAAGGTTCTTCACAATTATGTCGGAGTCAAGAGAAATATAAGAAAAAATGGCCAAGGATGGCCTAGAGAATCCTATAACCAACGTCGAAAAGGCGGTCATTCAAGCACGAACTCGGCCGATTAACAGCCAAATAAAAAAAAAATATACCATGGTTTAAACGGCTCAATGGGCCGACCAAAACTATAAAATGGTCTATAATGAAAGGTTCCCGAGGGCATTAAATTTGACAGTCAAAGCCTCGGCCATCTCTACTGCATGTTGTTTCATACTCACCCACTCGTTTTCCTCTTTCTTCAAGGCTCGCACGGCCTCCATTTTCTTTGGCAGCTCATCAGCAACCCCTTACATAGCTAGAGAAATACCACGCTGGGCATTGTTCTTCAGGGCAATGACTACAAGCAAGCTAGTTTTTTCTTCACGCAACCTTCTTTGTTCCTCCTCAATTTCTTCCAGGCGCTGGTAAGCTTTGTGGATCTTTAAATTGGCATCTTCCATCTCTTCTGCTTTGGCACCAAAGGAGTTCCTTAGTTGAGTGACTTCTTCGAGCCTCATAGATAGATCCTTCAGAAAGAACTCTGCTTCTTCTTCCATGGAGTACGCCGATCAAAATCTAAGAACCCAAGCTGGAACCTCGACTAGAGTAGAAATAACAGAAGAGTTGGTCGTACTAGATGATCGGAGCAAGTCAAAATGTTCATGAAAAGCAGAAAGGTTCATCTCGTCACCAAATTCGTACAATTCCAACGAGAATAATTTCTTAAGTTCAGACTTGTCTCTCTCTAAAGTCGTGGTCAAAGACAATTCAGAGGCAGGGGTGAGAGCCAAGGTAGAAGAGTCTTGAAGAAAGTCATCCACCGACTTCAGGTACTCAACAAAATTGGCAGGGAGTGAAGGTATGCTAACATCAGGACTTTCTGCATAAGGAGAATCAACAACGTCATCAGGAACAGGAGGAAATGGATTCTTAAAGATCCCTTCATCGTTAGAATGCTCAAACCCAACAGTGTCAGTCCTCTCGGATGAGTCATCCGGTACCTCCCCTTCTTCACTTCCAAGACCTTGACCACTTTTTGGACCTTCGGCCCAATCAAGTTCACGAGTAGCCGATTGTTTCGATCGTTTTGGAATGGGAGTAGACACTGACGTCTCCAGTTATCTCTTTTCAAAAGGAATGCCAACAGGGGGGGGGGGGGTCCTCTTCGGAAAGGTTAACAAGAGATCCTGGATCTTTAGTACTAAAGTTCTTCTCAGACTGATGCGTGGACTGTCGTGTCGGCCGAGGCTTTGACTTCGTTTTCATATTCTTCTTTGACGGGCGAAGGTTCAGCAAACTTTCATCTTCAACATTATCTCCTTCAGCGATGACATCGAACGACACATCTACTGGGAGCAGAGGCAAAGAAAAAGGGGGGGGATGTAAAACATTCATTCAAAGACACCAACAAAATCCAGTTTTCAGAAAAAGAAAATAAATTAAAATACCAATTGTATCCTTGGACAACAGAAAGGCACTGGCATCTAAGGAAGTAGAAGGAGCAAACAACCCACTAAAGCTAACTGGGCTCAACCGGTCAACAAAAGGGAAACAAGGCTCGGCCCTCCCGAGGGACGAATCAGGAACGAGTGGAGGATCAGGAAACGGTGTGAAATAATGAGACATATCTGACTCAAAAATCCCAGAGGAGTGGGATTCAGCCGAAATCCAAGCCTATAGTCATTGTTCATCATGAGCGGCCGATTTCTCAGCATACGCGAAATCCATTTTTTTCTTTCAAAAAGCTTAGGGGAGTCTATAGGGTTCTATTTGAACCCGTAGTAATTTTCAAAAATAATTACAGATTTCGTAGAAGAAAAGGTACTCGATCTGACTTTCGGAGGACGCTCGAAAGGAGCTTTGATAGCTGCCTTGTCCTCTTTCTTAGGACCGGTCTTCTGGCCGACCGGAAGAATGTTAATTGAAAAAGGGAGAGCGGACTCAGTTGGCGTATTTAACCGAGATATGTAGGTGGATAAATCTGAAGCGAATGCAGTGTAATGACCTAAAACCTTTAAATTATTTCTCCTTATTTATTGTAATTTTTGGCTATTTTATTTAGTAATTATGCATAAGGTGGTGTGTTTAATTCATGCTTAGGTGTTTTCGTAATTAAAACTCTTAGTTAGTGGTTTCTTTGTTATTTGGTTTTGTCTTTGGGGTTAACTTTGTAATAAACTTTTCTTCCCAACTGTTTGAACGCACAATCTGTGCGTTGAACAGGTCGTGGGTACATGTAGTGGTGTGTGTGTTCGTGGGGAGAGAAGGTAGGCCCTTAAACCTCTACCTCTAATTCCATACGTGGGATTCAAATACACTGATCTGGGTTTTTGAACATAGAGAAGAGGTTTGAGAGTGAGAAACCATACGGGAGAGAGAAGAGGGCTGTGAAATCTGAATTCTGGTTTCAGAAAGAGGAAGAGGAAGAGGAGAAGAAGGGAAGGAGAGGTACTAACCGTTTTCTCGTTAGAGCTTTACCGGAATCATGTAAGTAGCTTATCCGATTACAATTTGTATGATGATTTATGATGAATTGTTTTGACCATTCGTTAATGAACATATCGCTGTTTTGGCATTGATTTATTACTTAATCTTTGAGGAATTATTCTGCTTATGTTTGGGTGATCATGTACGGACCATTGCGGTTTATATACTTGCTTTGATTTGGGTCGATCTACATGATTCATGTTTTTCGCATATCAGTTTATAACTCTGTTTTCCCGAAGTTGCTGAAACTACTTGATAATTGTATCAGACCCAAGATTGGTATTTAGTATGTTTTCATTTGATCAATGTGATTGTTTTAAGTAAGAATTTATCGAGAAATCCAATAGATAACTCTGTTGGTAACCCTGGTTATGAGAATCCAGAAAAACAGAGGCAACAGTGACATCTGTGTCGCTGTCTGCAAAAGTGCGATCGACCGCAATAGTAAGATCGATCCCAGTGCGATCGAGCGCATATGTGTGATCAAGCGCAGTGCATTGCGATCGAGCGCAAATGCACAGAGACAAAATACTTAGTGTGAGACTAAGTGAGGGTTTGGATGTCTTTTGGTTTGGGCTTATCTGGTACTTATTGATGGGATCAAGTGGGGTCTAGGGTTGAGTACCTGCAATGACTGAAACCTACTTGTTGTCTTTAACTGGTGCTAACCAATTAGACTCACCCCTTAGTTCGTCTTCACTTAGGGAATTATAGATGTTGGACCCTTTTTGTATGACTATGTTTTTGCATCATAGGGATGTCTATGATGGGTCCTAGTGGATTATTCACGTGTATGGGGCGCGTGAATAGCTTCTGAGGGGATCTCTCATCCGTGTCTTATAGGAGAGTGCATTCATACTATGTTCATGTGAAATGTTAAGTGAGCCCGGTTGGTGGGAAAGACATGGTTGCTTAATCCCGTGGGTTGCAAGTCCTACAGAATAGGTTATGAATCATAATTGGTTTATAAGATCTACTGGATCTTGAGTATTGTACACTCTAAATCAACATATGGTGGGCTTCGAACCATAGGTTAGCGTCCGGATCGGAGACGGGACAGCTGGATGTTCTTGGGACACAGATCCCGAAACCTTCATGAAGCTGCAAAAGGGACATTTAACATATCATATAAATATAGGCATAAACCACATCGCATTGCATTTTCTTGATTGAGCTTACATTAGGCCATCTGATTGATCATTCTTGCATCATACACATCATATCACATGCTGTTGATTCTCGTCGTATTACTGTTTTATCTGGATTTTTGTCATATATGATGTATGATTTGTTGACTGGATCATGCTTTCTAAGTATTCAAAACTCACGCAACTTTCATGTTACAGGTCGATTTAGAGCAAAGGGCGTATGCTGCTTTAGCAGAAAGTCCACTCCTGTTTCTTGTTGATATATTGTAGGGAGATAGAAGTTTTCTCTAGCAATGAGTATATCTCTGTCTTTGGCTACATAGTCTAAAGATATTAGACTATTGTCTGCTATTCTAACCTGTAAAGGTTTATTTGTTTTCTCCCAAAGATTAGGGGGTAATACCCATTTACTTGCCACACAGATACTAGCTCCAGTATCTATATACGCATGTAAGTGGTACTGGTTATACCCTTAAACTTACATCCTAATTTGATATAAGTACTATTAGGGTTTGTAATACTTAAGAGATTTTTCTCTATTTTTTTATTTTCTAGTCTGATATGTCTGAGCATTCAGAATTAGAAGTTTGGGAAGAACATGAAGATTCTTCCTCTAATAAATATATGCTTTATGTATCAGAAAATTCATTTTCTTCAATTGGTTGTAATTGTTGAACGAAAGCATATTCCAGAAGTCTTACTTTTGGCTTATGCTCTTCTCTTTTTCGATTTGGACATTCATTGGCATAATGCCCTTCTTCATTGCAAATCCAACATCTGCAATTTTTCTTTCCTTTAGGACAATATTTTTGTTTGTCTTGTTTTCTTTTAAAAAATCATTTTTTATATTTTTGTTTTTCAAACTTCTTTTTGAATTTATTCTTATTATATTTTTTAAAAAATATATTTTCTTATACTTTTTCTTGTGATATTTATTCCTCTTATTCTTTTTGTAGGAAACCGTACATCCGTATTTTCCTGGTATTTTTGCGTCCTTGGGATCGCAACAGATTGCTTCGTTTCCTTTTAATCCTTTTTGAATTTTTGCTTGTTGGCATACCCAAATGATATAATCCTTTGTCATTTTTATTCTTCCTCCTAGTGTATCAAGAATCATGTCATTTCTCTTAGAAAATTCTAAGGCAAATGTAGTTCCCATTTTTCCTAGTAATTTAGAGTAAAATACATCTAAATAGTGTGGTTTTAATTTTGGATTTAGTTTGTGGAAATATTTTTCATATTCACATATGTAATTTTCAAAATAACACATGCCACATATAACTAGGTTATCTAAGTGCCATGCTGATATATCTTCCTCTCTTTTTGCTACTTGTCTTATGAATTGCTCTTTGTCATCTCCAATGAATTCCTTGTATATGGCATTGACTATCTTTTCAAGGTAATCTAATCCTGTTATACATCATAAACGTAGGATTGCATGTTCTGTGTCACTTAATTTTCCAAACCAGGTTTTGGTATTTCCTTTTAATTTGTGATAAATTAGTGCTTTGGTTATTAGGATATTGTCATTTGTTTGGATTAAGAGATTCATTTCAGAGCTCCAATCTGTGATTGCTTGTTCCCTATTTCGGATACAGTCTAAATCTAGTACTGTGGATCCAAATATCCCGAATTTTTGTTTTAATTTATATTCTGAAGGAATCGTCCCTCCAGAATAAGACTCTAGTTTTTCTAGAATTGTCTGGACTTTTAGGTCTAATAGGTTCTCTTCGCAGTAAAAACCTAGGTTCTTCATCTGAGAAGAATTCTTCTTCTTCCTTTTCTTTTTTCTTTTCTCCTGTTCCTTCTCCTTTTTCATATTGAGCTGGAACAGCATCCATTTGTATTTCATGTGGATTTTCTTCTTCTGAAGAGGATTCATCTGTGATGGTTAAGTCATCCGCATATTTTTGTATCTGGTCATCTAAATCTTGTAATGTTAGTAATTTTATGATCTTATCCAGATCTTTTTCGTTAGGGTTTTCAAACCTTTTTTCTAATTCTTTTCTAACGGAATTTTGGGACACCCTTTGTTCTTGGTGGAGGTTTTAAACC
Organism: Pachysandra terminalis; assembly: GCA_031762675.1. NCBI lineage: Eukaryota > Viridiplantae > Streptophyta > Magnoliopsida > Buxales > Buxaceae > Pachysandra > Pachysandra terminalis. The sequence continues at coordinate 21,759 of JAUPMG010251437.1, forward strand.
TGCATAGTTTAGATTCTTACTTTTGTCATAAAGTATGACTTGTTTCTGGCCATATCGAGTTCGAAACGCTGATAGAGGAATATCACTTTCTTTAATCCTCAATTGGTGGTAACCAGTCCTCAAATCAATCTTTGAAAAGTAACATGCCCCCT